>JAUBNQ010000020.1:3375734-3436931 GCA_032353495.1 Ctenopoma kingsleyae | reverse complement strand
TTGATGTTAAAAATCTGCTTCTATTTCAAAAACATAGTCATTTCTGTATGTGTCCAAACTTTTGACTGGTAGTGTATATTGAAGCCTATTGAAACATTGTGATACTATAGGATACAAATTGCCTTGAACTGATCCTTTAAACTGATCTCATGCTAACCAATATTTTTATACCATCACTTAGTTAAAATACTGTCTTATTTTATACTGAATTATGAACACACTAATAACAGCATAGGAAGACAACAAAACTTTTTTTTCCGAATTCAGAGTTCACCGGAAGTAAACCCGTGTGTAGTTCGGGTGCCAGTAGTAAATTCCATCATCTAATATTGGAAACTATTTTCATGAAACAAACTCTCATTTAGCTTTTGTAGTTATATAGTTTGGCCATATTAATTATGTCTTTATGCATTTACCAGTTTACTCTTTGTACCGAGGGAAACATTATGCAGTCTTATTATTTACAGCGTGTGGTGCATGCAACAACAACAACATGCAAAAGCAAAAGGTAATTGGGGCATATCGTACAATCAATACGGTGGGTGGAAAGTGACAGTTAATGGTTGAGAGGTTGAAAGTGTTTAATGAAGCCACGTTTTCTGCTTCTGAGACAGACATTGAAAGCACCGCTCCGCCCAGACTCGCCTCGCTCCTCGCTCCTGTTACTCGTCCATCAGGTGTCAGTCGGTGACTGCATGTTAGCTGTAACGGGCGGACACATGTCAAGAAGCGCTAGTGACTTTGTACTAATCAGTCAGTACTGTACTCAGTTATAATGCTCCAGAATCCTTCCGTGACACCGCAACAACATTATTTGTCTATCCAATACTTCAAAAAAAAGAGTTAGCTAAAGTTGCACATTTCCAAAAGAAACACAGGGTTGTAATTTTTTTGCATGAACGCAATTTTTTCGGGTCCGGTTTTGTGCAAAAAAAGCAAATTAACACGACTAGCTGGCGTTTTGACCAATCAGTTCTAGAGCCCTGAGCTGAGGCCTATAAATGTGAGGCGGTTGCCGTAGAGACGTCTGCTGCTGAAGAGTTGAACACATGAGCCCGCGATATCTCGGAAGGTAAAGCTAGCACGGTAATATTGACCAAATGTTACGTTTGCCTAACAAACACGTGTTAAGATAAGCTGTTGTAATTGTGTTAGTTAATGAGTCAAATGTTTGGGAAAGCCAACATCAGTTGGCAAGGATCCATAATGTTAATGCAGCCGTATCTGAACCGCTAGCTACAAGTTTAAGTTAGCTGTGTTAACGTTGTTTGCTTAATGTTTGGACGTGTGTATTCTGTTTGGGTTGATAAAACAAAACGCAAATGTAGGAAAGGTGGAAATAACTAACATTAAATGGATGGTTACTAATCGTCTGATAACGTTAGCATTTTTCGATTTTGTTACCCTGAGTAGCTAATGTTAGCTAACGCTGGCTCTATGCTAGGTGCGTCAATTAGTTACACGATTTAGTTACATAATTTGCAACTCAAAACCCAAGTTTTGATATCTAAATTCAGTGACCAGTGAGCTATCGGGTTGTAATACCGCGCTGCTCTCTTGTGGAAGCTAGTTAGCTAACGTTATATGGTAACTAGCCTGTGGGCGTGGTGATGGCAGCTTCACGTGTTTCTCTGACCTCTGTCAACATTGCAGCAAGCAGCCACAGTTTCTGTTCACAAAGCACAAAAATGTTCATTGTTTTTTATTACAGTCAGCCTATTTCTTTGTGCAGTAACGTACACGTGTGATTTTTATTAGGTATCAAAAAATACAGATTTATATCAACTTGAAAGAAAAAAAAAAAAGGGTAGGTGGTGTGAAGCAACTCTTAATGCCTCTGACATTTTTTTAAGGATCGTTGTAATAGTTTAAACAGACTTTGAAATTTGGGATATATTTGGCAAATGTAGATGTACATGAAAATGATTTAATCAAAATACATATATATAAAAATATATATCATATAGCAATCCAGATACTGTAGTTATACAAGCAAATAAAACAGTTTTTGTTTATTAATTAAATCTTAATCTGCTCTTTTGAATAATATTCTCTGTATGTAAAAAACATTTTGAACATGAAAATAGCATATGCCTCCTTTCCTGCAACTGAAGTCATCATCAACTTACAGTAGAAAATTAAGGACCTCATCATTTAGTATCATGTGCCACTTGAAATTCACCAGAAGCTTCCATCAGAAATTTAAATTTGAATGCACTGGATGTATTAATGTAGATATGAAAATATTTTTGTTGTCTTATGTCATCTTTAAGAAAATAAAATTCAAATAAACAGACCTTGCAATGTAAATTGTGTGGGTTAGGTTACACACATTAAACATCCCCCTGTTTTAGCACATTTTCAAGCGCTGAAAGTGCATCTTAGAACCATGGATTTATTATTATTTAGTTTTCCTGTAGTACTGCATTAATGCTGACTGAGGTGCTGTAGGTGGTCAGTATTAGCCATGTTGTGCAGGAAAGAATGAATCATAACCCTCTTTACTGTAGTCATTTGTTTAGGTGTCATTTAGAATGTTCTGTCAGTGTAAGCAATGTAGAAGACGCTGTAATCGATACGTAATTGTCTCACAATGTTAGGCAGGCGGAGAGGAGTGTGGACATTTGTTGTATTGGGAATCTTTTTCCATTTTTATTTGATTTATTCCAAGTAGATTTAAACATATCAGTAGGCATTTTAACATGCAGGAAACCTACTTAATAATTTATTGCATCAGGTAATTTGACAATAGCAAATTGTGACTGATAAAGTAATGTCATTCTATTTTTTTTGTGAATATATCACATGAAAGGACCAAAACCAACAATATCCTATATATCTCATACTAAATGTGATGGATATTTGGTTTCAGCCAGGCACTAATAGATATGTAGTGCTAGACAAAGCTTGTTGGTTCGGTTCTTTTCACATGCTTTATTGAAAATGAGAAACGTAAAATATGATGTATCATATAAACATGCACACATTGTCACTCCATGTTGTGGTTATGGCTCACTTGGCAGAAATAAGACTGTTCTTACCAAAGCAGTCACACTAACAATAAATGCTTGATTATATTTTTAAAGATGTCTGATTTAAAGACCATACATCACATCTTTACTGAAACATCGGAAACTGCTCTTCACTCCATGTTTAGGAAAGCGTGTTGAGCATTAAATTACAACTGAGCATCCTTCAGATGTTTACCCCTTCTTGGCCTTTGGACAACATAATGTGTGATGTGAAAGTCTGTCCCAGTGTGAGTGGAAATCCCCCGCCTCCAGAGGTGACAAATCACAAGAGGCCTGGACGTGTAACCAACCAGCTACAGTATCTGGAGAAGGTGGTGATCAAAGCTTTATGGCGGCATCAATTTTCATGGCCTTTTCGCCAGCCTGTTGATGCAGTAGCACTTCGCCTCCCAGTAAGTTCTACAGTTCTCATTAATTGGCCACTTGGAGCCTAACATTGTGTCTGTGCATAGACGATCATGAGTTTTCGTTCTTGCTGTCAGTTACACTACAGTAACACACTTGTCTTATTGTATTCAGTTCCATTAATTTTAAATTGGAAAGAAAAGACTGGTGCAATTATGCTATTACCTTTTTTTTCCTTTTAGGATTATTATACAATTATTACAAAACCTATGGATCTGGGCACGATTAAGAAGCGTCTTCAGAACAGATATTACTCCCAGGCACTTGAGTGTATACAAGACGTCAACACCATGTTCACTAACTGCTATGTGTACAATCGGGTAAGGCAATACTTGTTTTGGTGTTAAATAACATGGTGCCACATACTGTACATGCATGCAAATACAAACTTCATTTTAAAAATAATACATACAGAAAATAATCTGTGAGGAACTTTAGTTAAAAAGTACGTCTGTAATCTGACACATTTGCTAATGACTGTTGTACCTGTGGGTACTGAAATGTAAAGGCAGTAGTTCTTAATGCACAGGCTGCATTTCCTTTCCACAGCCTGGAGATGACATTGTTTTTATGGCTCAGACACTGGAGAAGGTTTTTTTGCAGAAAGTGTCTCAAATGCCTAAGGAAGAGTGTGACGTTACAGCCATCACCACAAAGGAACAAGAGAGAAAGACGAATGCAGGTATCTTATGCAGGATTTGAAAATAAATAAATACCTCAGCCACACACTACTGTTGTGATGCTATAACAAAAGAACTGCAGTAATGTTTTCTGGATAGTAATTGGGCCGATTTATTTACTACTAAAAGTTGCCCCCTGGTCTTGTGCATGTTTTCTTTACCTCCGGTCATTCAGGTGCATTAATGCAGAGGTCCCTTGTGTCTGAAGTTGTTCTCCAGCAGACGGTGACAGTCATTCCTCCTGATGTGCCTCAGTTCATTCCACCCCTGCAGTTCCCAGGACAAATTGATGCAACAGTAAGGATCTGAATGGTGTGCAAGTGCTGTGAACAATATGTAAACACTCACGCTTGGACACTTTGTCCATTGCATGAAATTAGTGGAAGTGGTAGCATCTCACATACTTGAGTTACTAGTGGAATTGTGTCTAGTTACAAGCTATTGTAATAATTTTGTCCTACAGTTTTGTCTGGCTTTCAGTAATGTAGTGATTTAGTGTTCATGTCGAACTTTTTCTCAATGTTTAGATAAAAAAAGGTTTTAAGAGGAAAACAGACCCCACAACCTCCGTCCCCTCAGTGATCACCAGCAGGGAGGCATCCCCTGTTGAGCATTCAGCACCTTGCACATTATTGTCCAGGAGAGGCAGTGGAAGGCCCATCAGACCTCCCAAGAAAGACTTACCTGCCTTTGAGAGCAAGAAGGTCAGACTGTCTGATCAGCTCAGGTACTGCAATGATATCCTGAAGGAGATGCTCTCAAAGAGGCACTATGCTTATGCGTGGCCCTTTTACACCCCCGTTGATGCAGTTTCTTTGGGCTTACATGACTACCATGATATCATCAAACAACCTATGGACCTGAGCACAATCAGGGTAGAAACATTATGATGCTGACTAAAATGAGTATCTATCATTATTTTCAATATAAGTCAGATATCAGTTTTTCTAACGGTTTTGTTTCCTCAGAAAAAAATGGATCAACGGGAGTATGCAAATGCAAAGGAATTTGCTGCTGATGTCCGTCTGATGTTCTCCAACTGTTACAAATACAATCCACCTTCGCATGAGGTGGTCTACATGGCAAGAAAACTCCAGGTATAGATTTATTTTATTTATTTTCAATTGTAATGTTTGTAATTGTAATACAGTAGTTGTGTTAACTTCTTTCCACCAAAATGCATTGACTGTATCTCTGTGGCCTGTTAAACATATCGAATGCATTTTCCTCCTCACAAAACATTTTTAGAAATGTTTTTTGGAAGGACTTGTGTCCTTGTGTGATGCTTCTGTGTTCTTACATCTGTCATGGATAGGATCTACCTGTGGGTACATTTTGACCAGTTTAAAGCAACAAGTTTGATGTCAGTGTCAGGCACATACTGCATGTAGGCGGGATCTCTTCTATTCAGTATCCCATCGCAGTCTTGATGAACATGTAAAAAATTTTAAGGAGCTGTTCCCATGAGAATTTAATACCAGATGGGAAAGGTAAATTAAAAATATAAATATAATATATTGGGCAACTATTGGACTACATTGATAATAGTGCTTGTAGAGCTGAACAATGACTAATTTTCCAGTTATAATCAATAAGCTACAATACATGCTCCAATTTGAAAGTGTCTTGAGGTGACTTTTGTTATAAATAAACTCAATTAAGTTTTTCAATATTGCCACATATTCTAAATATCAGAGAAGTGTAAACATCTGTTTCCATGGGCTTCACATGAAGGGAGGGAGTGAAAATGGACAATGGATGTTTAATTAGGAAGTGCAGTTGCTTTGGTGCTGCTGGCCAGTGTCTGTCTTCAGCAGGAGCAACATCATCATGTTTAAATTGTAATGTACATTAAGATTCATTTATATATATTTCTCTATCTATAGAGAGAGAGAGAGAGAGAAGTAACTTGTCATTAAGCTATAATTTAATGCCATCTCAACAATATTTCAATGCAACTCTGGAGGGCTACATACAATAATAAGTAAGAATAGGAACACATCAGTGGACTCATCTACAGCTAAGCCTTTTTTTTAACTTTTTGTTTTCCCTCAAAAATGGTATGAGCTCCTGCACTCAGACACTGCTTGATTCTTGTTACTGATATTTTTTTTTTTTTTTTTTTGGTGGGGGAGCACTCGTTAGCTTGTCGTTGGCCAGTAAAGAATGTGTTAAACTCCTCATTGACCGATCGTAGTTGGCTTTAAAATCACTTACTTTCTCTAACCTAACTGCCAGATTTGGTGGGTAATGTTTCTCAGATGTATTTCTGTGCTTAGTTAAATCGTGGCCTTTCACATTCCATCTTTTAACCACTGTCACCATCTCAGTGCAGATGAGACACAGCGGTTTCAAGCTTCCGACGGGAAGGATGAAGATAAACACTTGATCTATTCGGGATTAAAAGCATGGATTTCAGTGTCAACCTTCCACCGTTTAGAAAAAGTCATATCACACTGCCTCACAATGTCGCCGCTTTTCTCTCTCTCGTCTCCTCACTGCTATATATTTTTCTCTGACTGCCGCTGTTTGCTGTATGCGCCTCTGTTCAGTGAAGGCCCGCCCTACTCTGCCTGTGATTGGCTGATTCTTGCCCTTACCTGGACCAATCTCAGTCCTCGTGCCAAAACCCCACCAACCTGAAACCACAAAGGCAACGAGTACTGGCCAAACAGAGACGGGTAGGATGAGCCTTTCACTGAGAAGCAGTGTAGAAACTGTCAGAAAAGCTCAAAATGTAATCTCCACCAAAATCGAGTAAAACATAATGACAAGTCGGTCCGTAGTAACCCTTCTCTACATGAACGTGAATCAAATACTACAGGCACATCACTCGGGCAGTAACTGAATTCTGAGGGAAATGTCATTATCTTACTGCTTTCTGTATGTGCACTATATATAGAACTCCAAATAATTAAGTCCCATTGTTACAGTGTTATTGTACAAAGCCTTTGTATCTCTGTTATGTTGTATAGCAGTTACAGAGTGGAATATCTTCTCTCACTAAAGATATTATCATACTGGTTCTAGTCAGTCCTGATCCTCAGGATCAGCTTAGAGCATCTTTACTATTAACATTATAATTTCTTTTAATGCTACTCTTTGTGTTTGTAATAACAGGATGTTTTTGAGGCTCGTTATCTGAAGGTTCCCCAAGAACCAGAGACTTGTTCTGTACCTCGTCAGCAAGTTATCAAGGGGAAAGGAGACAGAGTTGGAAGTCTGTCAACCTCAGAAAGTTCTGAAAGTGACAGCTCCTCAGAGGCAGAAAGTTCATCAGAAGAGGTGGCCATGCAGCTGGCCAATCTAGAGGAGCGGGTTGGTATTGTACATGGCAGTAACGGTGCAAATAGCTATTGAGAAGTCGTGCACTTCACTGCATTTAATCTGATTGTCTCTGACTTTTCAGTTGAAAGCTGTCAGTGATCAGCTGAAGAGACTTACCCAAGAGCCCCTGATGAAACCAAAGAAAAAAGACAAGTTGAAAAAAGAAAAACAGTCTAAAGAAAAGGATATTGCTCGACTTAAGCACAAATCCTCAAAATACAAATCTGTTGTAGAAAAGCTAAACAAAAGCACAAGCTCATCTTTGTGAGTAATTATTTAACGTGGTTGGCATTTTATACTTTGTGTAAGCATTAGTGATCTATGTATGAAACATAGAATATCATATTCTAAGAATAATATTATTATAAGATATTTTTATGACATTCTAGACACGACAGCAGACATGATATTCACAAAGTGCCCATAAAAGGTGATCACGAGGTCCTGTTAACACCAATGACTTACCAGGAGAAGAAACGGTTGAAACTGGACATCAACAAACTGTCGGGTGACAAACTGGGCAAGTTGGTGAACATCATTCATGCCAGGGAGTCTTGTCTGCGAGATTCTACTCTAGAGGAGATCGAGGTTGACTTTGAAATGCTCAAACCTTCCACGCTGAGAGCTCTGCAGAGGTTTGTTGGTGCAAGTCTGAAGAAATGCAGCCAGAATGAAAGCAGTAAGCAATTTTTATCATTGTTGTTTTTATGTAAGATTAAGCCTTTTGTAAACTACCTTTACTCAGAAAATGGATATGAATTTTTTTTTCTTCTATCCTGCAGAAAAGAAGCTGGTCAAGCCCACAGGAAGAATGCAGACAGGGACGGTAAAAGATGCTGGGAGGTCTCAGGCTGCCAGTAAAGAGCAGTATTTGATTAAGAAAAAAAAGCCAGTAGGTAAGACCTGAATTTCAGTAAGTGTCATAATGGTCACAATTAGACTTTAGTGTAAAATTTTCAATACGTTTTTTCTCCATTAACAGCTAAAGTGTTGGTGTCTCCTGACTTCAGCTGCCCGTCACACCTCAGTGAAAACAGCAGCAGTAGCTCATCATCCAGCTCTGAGAGCAGCAGCAGCAGCAGTAGTAGTATTTCTAGCCCTTCTGATAGCAGTGACTCTGAATCAGGTTAGCTGTTCTCTTCAGCACGCTGCCCTCACCTACCTTTGTTTTACCCTGCCCCGCCCTTCTTTTTAAAACAGGACAATAAACTACGGTTCACCTGGGTGTCGAACTACTACAGTATGTGTCAAACCCCATTTCAGTCAGCTGCAAACCAAATATTAAATTGTTCCATATTTTTTCACATTCATCAGTTTCCTCTTTATTTATTTCATAGACACTTTCCGTATTGAAGATGTGCACAGACCTGTCCTGAACACATCTGAGTTTATTTTAGTGAAATATTTGATTTGATTTTAGTGGACGCTCATTTGTGCTGCATGAGTGGAACATAAATGTCCATATAGTCTGTTTCACAAAGCTTTGACTAACTGCTCCCGTTATTTATTTAAATAAAAAAAACATTTAGAAAGAGTACAATGTTTGAAGCCTCAACTGGCTTTCATCTCTATAATATTGATATTTGATATAACAAGGAAAAAGAAGTTGATCACAGTCTGAGCAGTGTTTTGTTGGTTGAGTTTCAGGTTTGTCTCAACTGACTTGGTTGTGTGTGTGTCACATGTGGTACTGACACATTCCAGAGAATGCTTCTGCATGGGAAAAACAACAAGCTTTTTGCTTCTTTATTACTTTAGTTTACTAAAGCTGGTATTTACTTTGCAGCACTATACTCATTAATCAGTTCCAAAGAGTTTTGTGCCGTTCTTAGTATATGTCTTGCATAGAAAGTTAGTGCTTCCATTAGCATGACCATTGGTAATCACTTTTTAAAAACAAAAACTCTTGTTTATATGTATCGCTTTTATGCGATTGCTCTGCACATAGAACTTGTTGTCCCTTTCCCTCACAAAAATGTTCAAACACTTTCTAAAAGGCATCACTCTAGTGTGTGATAAATGTCTTTTATCACCATGATTACATGTGGTGCTGGGTGTACTAAATGATTGACAGATCAAGATATTTGAAAAGAAATTCAAAGAATTCTGGGGAAATCTAACTTTTATGTAAAGTAGTGAAGCGTTTAGAAATGCTTTTGAGTTTGTTATAAATGACCTGACTCTATAGATTTTTCTTAATGTGCATATTTTTCAGTGCCAAAACCAAAGAAGCAGAAAAGTAAAGACTCTGGCCAGAAAGTTAAGACAAAGGTAAATCCTGTATTTGCTTACAGTAAATAAAAGATTCATTGATCAGACAGCCTGGTTACAAAGAAAAGTAAGGATATCTTATGTTTCTTTTTAAGTCAAAGGTGATTCGTGCTGCCTGTAGAAAGCAGATATCAGAGGCAGAAGATTTGACAAAATCCTCAGCAGCAGAAAGTAAAGACCACCCAGCACAACATAATGCTGACCAAACCTGTGATGAGACGACTTTATCACCTCCAGGTAATACTTTTTTTGTCCTCAACTAAGGAAAAATTGGAATTGGTGTAATTTCACTTATGGCATTAGTTTTGTCAGAATTGTTATTTTTCATTTAGAAAATGTTTGAATACTTATGTTTTTAATTTAGTTTCTTAACATGGAAAACCCGAGTCACTCTATACTTAAGTCTGGTTTTAATCTTTACTTGGTATCAGCAGTTCCTTGCCTCTGCTTTCTGTGGTGTGTTGAAGATCAATACCTGTCATCTACTGTTCAACAGATCTGTCTGCTCTTTTATCCCCCATGACGTCTCCAGGAGTTCTGCTGGACTGGGCTGCTGCCAGATTTGAGGTAGCTCTAATGAAAAAAACACTTTACATGCAGTCCTTTGAATATTGTGACATACTTGTAATGATTCTTCTTATGGACCATTGGCTGAAGGTTTGATGTGTAATTTATCTCAGATTTTTGACCTACTGTGTCATTTTGCAGTAAAATGATCACATCAGCTACCAAGGTGTTAATTTTAAGTACGTGATACTGCGTAAGTAGCATTTACAAAGGACTTTGAAAACAACCTGGACATCACGGACACTTCACATAAATCATAAAGCAAATCAAAGTTTTGCTTCTCTACTTATTGGTCAGATAACATAACCGCACAAACAATAGTCCAGTCGCTGTAGCAATATTCACATATTTCCAACAACATAAAATTAGAGGTAATTGTATTATGGCCTACAGTATGTGAGTGTCAACAAATGGTTTTGTATTTTTCTTTTTGTAGACTCATAATCATAGGAAAAGAATTGAAGTATCTGAAGGAATTCCAAAGGAAAAGATCCAAAGTCAACACAGCAGTTCCTCATAGCATGTTATCCTTATGTTTTTTTTTTAACTAATAATACACCTTGTATTTGTTTGCACTTTTAGATTTTCAGTGAGAACTGCGGTATTGTTAAGCTTAAAAGTTCTTTTAAGATTTTAAATGTAAATCTCATATTTTTTCAGCAGGGCCCAGTGCTGTCCCCTCTGAGAGACAGCCCACTGCAGTTCAGAGAGGAGATGCAGTCCAGTAAGCCACTGCAAGACCCCTACTCTGAAATCACCATTTTTTAAAAGTTACCAATACTTTAGCATAATGGGTTTTTTTTAATGATTATGCTAGATTTAAGATACCCTGAGGATTCCCCTGAAAGTCAGTTGACTAATGTGCCTTACACCAACACAGCAAGTAAATCTGCTGAAGAGGAAAGGCCTCAGATTCCCAAAAAGGTTAGAATTGTTCAACTGTCTTAATGTTTTTACTGATCTGAAGGATAGGCTGCAGCAACGAGGATCCATTTTAAGCTTTAGGACAAGGGTGGAGTTAGTTCTGTCAAAAATTGTTACAGTTGAAACCAAAAGTTCACATACTCTGTATAAAAAGACACATAACTTATTTCTTTCTCACTGTCTGACATTAAATCAGACTGAACTTCTCCTGTTTTAGGTCAGTTAGGATTACCAAAATGCTTTCTATTTGCTAAATGCCAGAATAATGAGACAGAAAAGTTTTTAGAGAATTTCTTATGACTTTCTTCACAGTCATAAGTTTACTTACATTTCCTTAGTAATTGGTAGCATTGCCTTTAAACTGTATGACCTGGGTCAAACGTTTTATTTCTTTCCACAAGCTTCTTACAGTAATTTGCTGGAATTTTGGCCCATTCCTCCTGACAGAACTGGTGTAACTGAGTCGGGTTATAAGCCACCTTGCTCACACATTCCTTTTCAGCTCTGCCCACAAATTTTCTCTGGGATTGAGATCAGGGCTTTGTGCTGGCCGCTCGGCCCGCTCCAAAACAACGACTTTGTTGTGCTTTAGCCACTTTGGAACTAACTTGGCCGTATGCAGTGTCACTGTCCATTTGCACCCAAGCTTTAACTTCCCGGCTCATGTCATTATGGCCAAATTTTTTCCCATGGTGTCACACAAGGAAGCAGTGTGTGCCTTAAAATACATCCACAGATGTGCTTCCAATTAACTCACTGACCATTCATAAACGTCAGTAAACCTATGAGAAGCTTCCAGACTCATGACATGATAATCATCTGGGCTTTCTATAGCATTCTTATTTGACTGAATGAAGGGTTAGGGTTAGTCACAAAAATCACAAAAACATTCTGGCATTTAGCAAATAGAAATTATTTTTGTAATTCTAACTGACCTAAAACAGGAGATGTATCATCTGATTTAATGTGTCTTTTTATACAGGGTATGGAAACCTCTGGTTTCAACTGTATATTAAACTGTAATACAGGGTGGCTGGTTTTTGAGTGAGACTCGTCCTTCTTAACAGAGAATTTCACTTGTCTTTCTGTTTGATTAGTAACGTTTGGAGTATTCGTATTGTAAGTTCATAACAATGGCTACCTGATTTGCTGGATAGGACAGAGAGAAGGTGGGTGGAGCAGATCGTATTGATTACTAGCCTTGTGCTAGCTCTATCTTAACTTCCATATTGTAGCTCTAATTAACGATTGCATTAGGAAAATGGGGCTTTTATTTTGTTTCAGTTTAAACTAACTTCTTGGAATTCAACTTTGTGTCACCAAAGAGCAGCAAAGTACTGTTTTATTTACAGTAAACATCTTCCACCCTCAAGTGGCCAGAAATCATTTCATGCAGCTTTAATGGGGCCTTACACCCCAGCTCAACACGTGTCAGTTTTTGTCAGAATTTAAAATCGTGACATAATAGACTTGATTTTGTCCCCAGTGCCTCTGAAATGAGCAGATAAATATGGTGACATATTTTGTTCAGGACATTGTTCTGAAAAATGCTGAGTCCTGGGCGAGGCTGGTGAGACAGTCAGTCACTGCAGCTGCAATTAAGTCCTCAAAGGAGAGCTTCCAGCTTTTCCGTAAGGCTGCCATAGAAAAAGAACGCGAAAAAGCACTGAAACAGAAGCAGGTAGAAGACAAAGAGGAGGCTCCCAAAGACAGCAGGTATGAACACAGAAATGGCAAAATGTGTTTCTAAATTAGATTTTGTTTTTGTTTTTTTAAATCTTCTCAGCTGAAGTTGCTGCCCTTAGACTAAGTTTAAATGATTTGTGATTGTGTGATTCATTGTTCGTACTGACTCTCTAGAAGCTTAATATCTGATCAGAAAAGTAGCTTCTACGTAAACAAAGCTTGTGTCCTTCTAGCCTGCCAGCTTTGTGTAAAGCAGAACAAAATGATGTACCAGAGAGCATTTCCTCACAAGCTACGTTAGATGCTCCAAAAGATGCTGAGCAGGAGAAGCTGAAGTCTCCCAGTGAAACACAACTTGTAACCACACAGACCACAGTAGACGGGGAAAGAGAGATGGCCCGCAAAAGAGAACAAGAGCGTCGCCGGCGACAGGCTGTGAGTGCCTTTATCTTCAGCTTTAGTGTGACATTGTGCATTTCTGGTAAAGTAGCATTTTATCAAAATGTTCTGTTTTTTTTTTTGTTGTCTCTGTCTGTAGATGTCTGGTATTGACATGACTATGCAACGGGATATCATGACTACGTTTGAGCTCAATCTGGACTAAAAATCATCGGGGATTTCCTTGAATAATGTGTCCTTTTGTGGAAGACATCTAGGTGCCTTTAACTTTCACAGCAACAATCTTTTTAGGGAAACAAAGGGCAGCTACCTTATGTATGTTCCTGAGACAAACAGTTAATTGTGAAAAGAAAACATTAGATACAATATAAATGGCTGTGTATTTGACATAGTTAGAAAATGTCTGCACTGATGCACTCTTGAAATTTGGGACGATTGGGGTGAAGCGCTGTTATAATTGAAAGTAGAATGTAAAGTTTTCAGTGTTTTGTTCTGTTCTTTTCATGTTTAGATGAGTCTTTCTAATGCTGCCAAGTGTGTATGAAGCTAACTAAAATATCCATGCACTGGAGGTAATATACCACATTGTTGTATTGTTTGCTGAAATGTGCAGTGTTCTGTTCTTGTGTTATTCCTGTCAACGAACCCTTACCACCATGCTTCAGTTATTCCAGATTTAAAACAGGACTCAGTGTAAAACGAAGACTAGTATAGTATGAAAATGTACACGTTACCAGTGATTTCTTCTGTAAAAACCTTTTGCACAATAGAAAAATGTCTATATTGAGATTGAAGTTAGTTCTATATGATGTTTCCAGTGTGGAACTGTATTAATAATCTCTGTTGCTTGTTGGCTTCACTACAGTACGTGAAAATGCCATACATGGTGTTAACTGTATATGCACTGCACTTTGCTGTTCATATAGTTCTGGCTGTTCTACAGTTGTTTTCAGATGTTATCAGCATATTCCGTATGTTACAGTTTGTATATGTTAAAATAAATAATAATTTCTTTTTTTTTTTTTTACTCAGAATAATAAAGCTATATCTTTTTGGCTTATAGGCTCAGTCTAAATTGTGACCTCTTGGATTCATACTATACATGTTGATCTGCTCCATTACCTGTTTTTGCCTCACTCTCTCTGCTAAGTCCCAGAGACTACTCAGCTCAAACCCTTCTATTCTCAGCTTCCCCCTGCTTGCATGATTTTAACCATCTTAATTCAAGATGCTTAGACATGTATAACTGTTTGTGATGTAGTTTCTTTGGTGGAGCAGAGCTTTTATCATGTGCATGTGAGTTGCATGGTAAGTTGGTTTCATCCTGCAGCTACCAGACTATGCAGACTTCCCTCTGCCTCCCCTATACTCAAGCATCCCACTGCATCTAACTGCTCCTACAACCACATTTGAAAAAAACACTGGGATGCAGTGTAAAATGTACAGTTGGTACCTCGTTTAGCATCTGGGTTGTTTTTTTTTTACTGTGGATCCATGCTGTTGTAATACATGCAGATTTAGATATGGTATTCTTTTGGTCAAATAAGAATAGCAATTCCTGGGGGAAAAACTGATCTGGCTGGCAGCATAATGTTGAATATAGCATTCAGCAGTAAGTGACAGGTCAGAGCACATGACATTTTTCCACTTCACTCTAGTCCACCTGAAACAAACTTGCACCCAGAGAGGGCAGCTGTTTCTAGCTCTACAGTTTTTCTTTTCGTGACAGTTTTAACTTGCATTTGTTCTGTATATGCAGCATATACTTACAACCTCCACCCAGTTGAAATGTGTGAAGTTGCCCTTTAATATACAAAGTGAAGGAAACGGAAACCGGGTTGGGGGGGGGGGCGTACTAAAACAGTGTCTGCTTCGTGGCTCCATATATTTGACCTCCAAAGGTTAAAGCTATTGATCAGTTCCATTGTCAGTCACGTGAGATGTGATCAGATTATATTTTGTCCGCTTCATGTCTCCATATGTTGGACCCCCATAGATTAAAGATATTGATCAGTTCCATATTGAATCACGCGACGGATCGATTAGGTTAATTATTATATTATAGATGAACTGCTTTATATTCTCTTGTTTCTACTTGTGTTGTGTAACAGGAAAGTTGACCCGCTCGGATGTGAATATTTTCCAGTACCTGCACAACAACGAACAATGCACACCTGTGACCGCATTACAGCAAATATCACTACGCTGGAACAAAACAATAATTTAATATGTGAGGTCATTTGAAAATGACTTCAGTCCTAAAGAGCTGTCCGCGCCGTGTCTCTGTTTCACCAGGCTGCGGTGTTGTTGCCATAACAGCCGGAGCTCTGCAGTGATTTTCAGCCTTAGCGCCTCTCCGCCGCGCACACGGCGCTGGAGAAGCTCCGCATCCGCTGGCTCCCTGCGTGATTTCGGACCTGCCCTTGTATAGTCAACAACACCGTCTCCTGCTAAACAACCCGCCGCTGACACACGCACGCGTGGGAAAAAAAAAAAAAAAAAATTCTGACGTGATGCTCTCGTCCCATTCAGCCGCTTGTCGGGATCCTCCCTTCAGACGGTCGTGCGTGTGCGCTGCGAGCGGAGCCACGGCGTCGTCACAGCCGCATTTAAACACAAACCGCCGCTTAACGGGCACAAATCGATAGGTAAAGTGATCCGCTCCGGATTGATGTCCTGCGGCAATGTAAAGATGGCGAGAGTGCTCCACAACTTGCTGTTCTTTCTGATTGGACTTGCGCTGAAGATCAGAGTTTTGGGGTACTGGTCACTCATATACGGTTATTGTGCTGTGTGCGCCGTCGTAGCTCTGCTCAAACTTTGGTGGAGCATCATCTTGAGGCCGACGACAACCTTCCAATGGGCGATTCGTGAAAGTCCCCCGGCTTGTCTGAATGACACGTCCTTGGGAACCCACTGTTACGTTAGGATCAAGGTAAGACGCACAGCCGTGCACTTGGCATGAGAGGTGTCTGCTGCTTTGTGGGGAGGGAAGGGCAGAGAAGAGAAGAGAAGAGCCCATTGTGTGAGCGTGCTGCCTGCTGGGACGCTCATCTACACCTTTCTGCCGTGTCGCGTCGTGAGAAGCCGAACAGGCCTGATCTCTGAGCGGAACCGAGAGGCGTCTGTTCATCTGATCGCATCTACTCGTTCGGCGGAGTCACGGTCTGCTGGCTCAGGTGGTGCTGAAAGAACAGCTCCTCCGCTTCACGTCCCCACAAAGCTGGCTATGAGAGGCGGGCTGCCAGCCTCTAACAACCTAGGTGCTCAAGATTATGTAATTATCACCACCTAATCCAGAGCCTGTGTTGTCACTGCTGGAGAAAACCTGATGCACTTTACATGCAAATAAAGGCCTTCTGCAGCACCGCTTCTAAATCCTTATTTAAGTAAATCCACAAAAGTTTGAAAAGTACTCAACATGCAGCAGAATGTGCTGTATATTGTAGTATTGCGTTATAGTCATTGTTGCATTCATGTGTAATGTGTGTGTCTGTGATCTGCTTTAATGAATGTTTTGTAAACCTTCATATGTAAATGAACTACTAATTATAATGATCACATATACTCTATGTAGTATGTAAGTTTTTCCTGGAGTCATAACACAACGTATCATCAAACTGAGACAAAGAGACTCGATTAAGAGTTCTCTCACGGGTTTGTGTGTGTTCCAGGGCGGTACGTGTGAAATAAAATCAAATCAAGGCCAGCTGAAGACAGACGAGTGAATGTTTGCACACACAGCAAAAATAAGCTGCATCTCCATCATATATGGTCACAGTGGAAATATCTTCTCCCATGAATATATGAATAACAGTCGTTCAGTTAGACTGTACGTACTGACACACTCAAGTCCCATAAATCAATTCACTGATATATTTACTGTGATATATGAGAAGTCAGAGCTTAACACATGCACAGTATGACTCAGATATAATATCTTATCACTTCAAAATAAGAGCATATGGCATCAAAAGACAGACATAAAAATGGAACAAACTTTAAGTTTAGCTGTAAAATCTTAAAATCGAGGAGGCAGAATATATGTTTGTTGTTGTTGTAGTAACAGTTGAAATTGTTGGTATGTTTTATTTAGATCCATGAGGTGGTTGTGGACTTCACCTTGATTTTTTTCTGTGTGATCTTCTTTCCACGCAGGAGTCTGGCCTCAGGTTTCACTATGTTGCTGCTGGAGAAAGAGGAAAGCCACTCATGCTGTTTTTACACGGCTTCCCCGAGTTCTGGTAGGTCAAAAGGGAATTCAGGGTGGGGGAGGAGTAACAGTAACAGTAACAGCAGCAGCACACTGCTCTCTAAAAGTGCCCCCCAACTATGAGGATTCCTTTGCTCTAACGTTTCAGCTGTGCTGCAAAACCAAATCCTCATTCACAGGCATGGGGGAGGTGGTCCAAAGCATTTAAGATCTCTTCCTCCTGATGTGAAATGAAAAATGGTGTTGTGAGCGTTGCTCCTGGATTGAGGCCAAAGAGGTTGTCAAGAGCTGTAAGCCTGTCCATATCTCAGGACAGGACAGGGATTAATTAACAGTAGAGAGCAGCTCTTTCTGCTTCACTTACCATATTCTTCACAGGAATGATGGACTGTGCTGAGAGTGAGATGGCTGGAAAGAACACTTCTCGTAAAAATGTGCTAATTCCCTCTGAGAAATGAGAAAAGATAAGAGGGTAATGTGTGCGGAAGGTTCAGAGTCAGAGGGGGCTTATTGTGCTTTAAACCTCATCCATATTCTAACATCTACGGGTTCAGTGCAGGGATCTTATCCTGACTCATCAGAATCACAGCCAGGGCTCCGCATACTGCTTCCCCTCACTCACTGGAGGAATGAGGAGGAAGAGGAGTGGGGGGGGGTTCAGGTCCGATGAGGTCCACATGATCAGTGGGATCAGAATGTAAAACAGCTTCTATTATACTGAGGTGACCTTCACTCAGCTGGAAAGAAAGCTGAGTGCTGGCTTTAACAAAAGTTTAGTTAGTTTGTGACTATCTTACATTAGCATAGTGTAATGGGGTGCTAAAGGAGACTTTTTAAACGGGTAGTGAAAGTGGTATTTATTTTTTTATTTAGTCTGTCTTATGAGGCTCTGAACATTGAAAAAATACCCCTAATGATGTCATCAGAGACACTCCATCTTTAAGCAGGAACTACATAATAAACTGAAGGTGTGGCGTTTCAAATGTGCAGATTTACCTGACATGGAGGTACAAATAAAAGCCGGCATCAAACTGGATTGCCATTCTTTTTCAAATCTGTCTGTGAGGACTGTGATTAAAATAAATAAAGGAAAGAAGTCATCTCTTCATCTGTGCGTCTGCTTGTGTGCCTCAGGTTCTCCTGGCGCTACCAGCTGCGTGAGTTTAAGAGTGAATTCCGCGTGGTGGCCATTGACATGCGGGGTTACGGGGAGTCCGACTTGCCGCTCTCCACTGAAAGTTACTGCTTCGAGTACCTGGTCACCGACATCAGGGACATTGTGGAGTACTTAGGTAAGGGAGTGTGTGTGTAGTCTGAAATAACCCACGATGAGTGGACACTGTTTTGACAGTGTCTTGACTCAAAAATAAACTTGTTTATCAGTGTTGAGCTGCGGACAGGCCTCGGGGCTGCAGCTCGGCATGACAAACTTCCTGTGACTCATTCTTACTGAACATGGGACATTGTGCAGATAGAGAGCCCGCAGCCTGCTGACTGCATGCTAGCACCAGCAGGAAGCTGGCCCGAGGCTGTCTGCACACCAGCATCCACTGGTGATTATCTGGCCAGAATGATCCTTTTTTTTGCTCTTCTACTGGTCAGAATTTCAGTTTGTGTTGTCATGTTGTTTTACTGCATAAGATCACCCGTCTTAGCATTGGAATGTGTGGGAGTGAATATCCTCTAATGACTCCTCTAAGGACAGGAGCTCTGTCTTTATCTTTACACTTAACATCCTCACCTGTCACCTTCTTTTTGCAATTGCAGTTGTAGCACACTGTCATCATTATGTCTTCATTTTATACTACTGTACATGTGGATGGGAACAGCGTGTTTGTTATGCACATTTATTTGGTGCAGTCGTGTTCAGTTTAATCACTAACACAGTTTACATAATCCGGCCAAACTGCTGATTGTCCAGTCACCTGACCACTCGTGTTTCATGTTGAACTTTGCTGTAGACATGTCACCACTTACAACATCATCATGATCAATAGAACTTCGCAACTGTGAAAAACTATGAGTCACTGGGATAAGATATAAAAGTGAAATGATCAATCTGGAGGCAATGAAATAAGCCTTATTAAGAATAATAACAAGCCTAATTTAGAATGATGTTTATGTCCACTAGAGGACTGAATAATGTTCATGCACTCACTGGCTGACCTGACCTGAGCAATATGGTAAAAATGCTCCACACAGTGGGGTCATAATTCTCTGTGGGTTTGAAATGACATTTTCCACATCACGCAGAATTATTTGGTAATTCATAATTTACAAAGATATAGTGCTAAAGGGTATGTTCCACAATTTTAATGCAATTAAGATCCAACCCAGAGGCACCATAATGGTCTGTAAATATTCTCAAGGAGCTTTTTAACAGTCTTTATAATAAATTTATATTCTCCTCCAAAGTGCTTTTTACAAAAGGTCTGAGGTTGATGTTTCATAGCGTCTTTAATTGCATATGCTGTTAATCCCTCTGTTCATTTCTTAACAGGCTTACTGGAGCTAAGCACTCAATAATGTTTATTGCTGTGCACTTAATGATCATTTCAGTGGACGTATGAGGCTTTGATCATGGGGTAGCTGCTGTGCCCTCATGTGCGACTGATCCCTTTTCACACTGTTCTAGTCCACATTCCCGCTCAGGTAATGAAGCTAAACCAATCAGAGGTTTGGCCTTTAGCTGTGCATCGCACGCAACATGCCCCCTTTTCTTATTTTGGGAACAAATATCAGCAAGAAAAGTCATAATTTTCCATAAGTGGCTCCCAGACAATCCCCGTTGAAGGGCATGGGAGAGCAACATTGAGATGAGGTTAGATTCATACCAGTGCTGGCACAGTTAAGGGGATTAGTTTGTAGGAACAGTAATGTGATGAGAATCCCTCAGACCGATGCTCTGACCTTGATCTTCATTTGGTTGTAGGTCATGAAAACATTCATCTGACTCGTCTTCTGATTTTAGGCACTGACAGGTTCATGAACAGCACAGGACCAGCATCATAATCATCAGGATGCTCGCTTCTTGTTGGCAGCTCTCTAATTTCCTTTTCTTCCAAGGTTACAACAGATGCTGTCTAGTGGGCCATGACTGGGGTGGGACCATAGCTTGGCTGTTCGCCATTCACTACCCAGAGATGGTGACCAAACTCATCGTCCTCAACTGTCCCCATCCTTCTGTGTTCTCAGGTAAGATTTCACTGTTTGCAGACGGATGTTCAGAAATTTCTCTTTATGTTGTGAAAGAAATCCAATTGTCTTATTTTTCTAATTAGAGAGGTTCTGGTTTGGCTCTTGGATTATAACTGTAATTATTGTCATTAAGTAAGTAGTATTACTTCACTTCCGTGTTTGTGTCCATCTAGTAAATGCTCTTCTGCCTTAGGGGGAAAAGGATGAGAAGCTAATTACTGGAGGCTAATGTGAAGCTAGAAAAGGTTTAAATGGTGCAAAGTCATTTAGAGCTATAATGTCCACAACTCCACAGCGCACAGAAGCTTGGCCTTAATTACTGAAATTCTCTCTCCTCTCCTCTCCTCTTCTCTCTCTCCAGATTACGCTCTTCGCCACCCGAGCCAGCTGCTAAAATCCAGTCATTTCTTTTTCTTCCAGCTGCCTCGATTCCCAGAGCTCATGCTCTCCATCAATGATTTCAAGGTGGTCTGTTTTGTGTGGGCTTGAGCCGTTTCAAGGTCAAAGTTGTGTGTTTTTGCAGTGGGTGGGCGCATGCTTATGTGCATGTGCAGTGGTGTATAGTGCATCTTATTACAGTCTATTTTTAACGTTTGCATTATTCTGAAGTCTAAAAATAGCCTGCTGTGAAGGAGGTCATTCGTAGTAAACAAAATGTGCTAATCCTATTGCAAGTGTAAAATGATGTAATATTACCAAATCTCTTTAAAGGCATTTAACTGGCTGCTAGGTGTAATTTCATGAAAAAAAAAAACTCAGAATACTCAGTATACTGACTTGAACGTCCTCCTGTAAATGTTGACTGCATCAGATTGTACCAGCCACATGAATTCAACCCGCTGTTTGCTGCTGTCTCTGGTTCAGGCTGTGAAGGCCTTGTTCACCAGCCGCAGCACAGGGATCGGGAGGAAAGGCCGATGGCTCACCGCGGAGGACTTGGAGGCCTATCTGTACGCACTGTCGCAGCCGGGAGCTCTGACCGGAGCCCTCAACTATTACAGGAATGTTTTCAGGTGAGGAAGAGGTCATCCCCAAAAAAATCATTTCATACATCATTGACAGATGAATGTGTGAGGAGGTGGGGGAGCACTCATGTTATTACATGAGGTATGCTGTTGCCATAGGAGACCACATCTGCATCTTTTTAATCAGTTCTGGAGCTTGTTGGTCATCGTAAGAAAACAAAGTCACTTTAGTTGTATATGATGTGAGTCTCGTACATGCTAATTTAGCAGCTACATCTACTGCCTGATCTGTGAAAGAGCAAAAAACTAAACACTCCTCTTTGCTAAGGCCACAACTATCAAATATTAATATTTCGCCCATATTTATCTATATTAACCCCACAAATCAGATGAAAGAAAATCTCCGAGCATGTATTTTTAACATGTGACCTGCACATGCATGGCTGCCCGCGCCATCTGCTCCTTTCTCTCAAGCAACGAGTTATCTCAGAATAGCTTTTATATGCTTACGTAAGACAAATATCACTGACCCAAGTCCAATTAGTCTTCCCAAAGTGCTGTACCTAAGCACGCAGGGGACACGCAGGACACACAGCAATGTACCCAATTTATATATCCACCTAATGTGTACAGGGTGGTGGACAGCCTGTCCCAGGAGACACAGAGTGAGACGTAAAGCAGCGTGAAATTCACAGTGTAAAATATCCATTAAGTGGGAATAATGAAGCTAAGGATCATGTAGCCGGATGATATTTGATCGAACTCTGAAGCCAAAGGTGTCACCTTACATCACAAATTAATTCTTTTTTAGGAAACTGTGATCTGTGTTTGTGACTTTACTCCAATGTCACCACATGCAACATCATTTTGGATGAGCACAGGTTCTTTCCTTCCTCTCTCTCTCTCTCTCACTGTAGCTCCCTCCCCCTGAGCCAGAATCACGTCAGGTCTCCTGTGCTGCTGCTGTGGGGCGAGCGTGACGCCTTCTTGGAGCAGGAAATGGCTGAGGCCTGCCGCCTCTACATCAGGAACCATTTTCGTCTCAACATCATTTCTGGGGCCAGCCACTGGCTGCAGCAGGACCAGCCTGACATTGTCAACACCCTCATATGGACCTTCCTCAAGGAGGGAGAGGGACATAAAAGCTACAGGAACTAAATCCACAGTGTGGCCTCCAACACCCCCCCACCCCCCTTTCACTTGCCACACCAGGAAGCCTGGAAAACGCCTGTGATACCAAGCAACATAGTGATAATGCAATCATTCTTTAAATCTGTGAGCTGTAAAGGAAAGAAACAAAGCACATTTCACTGGAGAGGACACCGAGCCGTACGTGTGACACATATTCAAGATGTTCTTTGCACATGACATCCGCCTTAAAGTTTGTCGATTGCATTACAAATGTGTGGCAAAAATCTCCTTGTGACTTATTGTATTGTGTGGTGCCTTTTAACTTTCGAGTTGTCGCAGTGTTAAGATGTCCTGAGAGCCCCGGGTGTGGCGTCGTCTGCTATACTTGTGTGTTTCCCTGGGTCACTCCTCTCTACTTTGGGCACAGTCCTTTGGGAGACATCACTCTCCCACCCCCTGTATCAGGTAGTGCTGTCCGCAGGATTTTTGGTTTTTGTATTTTTTTTCCCCCTCAAAGACACTCGCTCAAATGTAGAGAATGTCGTGATCTTGCTCTTCCTGCATAGAAATGTCAGTGATGGTTGACTATTGTACTATTTTGTATCTCTTCCTACACACTGCATTTTGAAATTCACTGAGCCAGGTCTACACCATCTTATTTTATAAATAAAATAAGTGTCAATCTGTTGGACTGTGCTGCTCTTGAAAATGTCTGACCTGTTTTAATATAATGAGAGCAGTGATGTGTTTGAGGCCGTGCAGTGCATCTCATGCTCCCCCTGTTTGTCTCAGAACACTCACTCTTATGCTTTTACAGTGAAGAGATGAAAATCCACCAGAAACAGTGTTGGATGTGCTGTTAAATATAGCTCAGTGTGGAGGGACACAGCAGTAGAGGCAGGTTATTTTGGGTCTATCTGTAGAGCAAACATTAAGATTTTTTTAATATGTTTAACGCATGGTCATATGCTTAAAGAAACACTGATGTAAAATTACATCAAGGTGTTTATTCATCTGTCAGTCTGTCTTAAACCGGTTCCACACCACACGTTCACTGCTGATCCATCTGAGGAATAAAGCATTCAGGCAATGCATGAATAATTCTGTTCACCACCAACAAAAACTTCTTTTTTTATATAATTTGAGTATATTTATAAATGTACTGGACCAACTCACATCCAGAAGATTAAACTACTCAGATACTGTATATACCTATTTTTATTTTAAAAACACTGGCTACCCAAATTTTTGGTTAACACATTTCTTATCGTCTTTTTAATCTTGAACTAAGTCTCTATTAATATGCACTAGTATTGTACCAGATCACTCTGCAGTAGTTCTCTCAATCCAACCTGACAGTTCAGATGCTGATTCAAATGGTTCCAGTTTTATTTGCACTGACATCATAGTAGAGGAGTGATGATGCAGGAGGGGACAATGACATCAGCTCAAGCAAACTAGGGTAAGCTTTTTTGCTCCCTTCACGGGCAATCGGAAATTTAAATCTGAGATTTGTGAATGACTGAGGGCGAACAGAATTTTTGTTATTACATTTTATGTTATCTTAATGTTTACATATACTGGACTGTAGAGATTATTTCCCAGTTATTAGCGTTTTTATTACATTTCTTGTTTGCTATATTTATAGCACAGTCATGTAGTAGCTGTTTAGGCCCTACTCTCTATTGGCGGCAAACATGTACCTTTAAGTTGTCTGGGTTTTTTGTTGTATATATGCTGAAAACCTCATGGCCAGCCATATGGCCAGTCCATAGTAAATTAATGAATGAATGTACTTTATTTATGTGTCACACACCCCAAGATGCCCAGCCCACATGCACTTACAAGACACTCGCATCACCTTCTGAGAATGGGAGAATAAAATTAATTCCAAAACATGATACAAATTACACATACACATAATCCAGATATACAGTGCTCTCACATGTTGATGATAAGCATCTAACAAAAACTAAGCTATGCCAAATGTCCTATAGGTAAAAAGATACTCTAGCTACACTCGTCTGTCATATCAAGCCTACTATAGTTCCTATCAACCATTTATTTGAAAGAAATATTATATAATAATGTATGAAATACGTGCTAAATACGTGCAAAAGTGTTTGAAAAAGACTAAATAAATATAAATAAATAAATACATACGTTTAAATTGTATATATAAAATGAATAAATATTTAATATTTATTAAATATTTACTAATATTTATTAAATATTTACCCCATTACTCCTCATAGCAATTAATTTAGAAGTAAGATAGGAACATTGTATTTAAAGATTACCTGTGTACCACCCAAACTTCTCAACGTACATTCAGAAGTTCGCACTTCGGAGCAGCAAATGAACGCACCATTTTCTGTCACGGTACCTCTTCCTCTGGTAATGCGCATGTGCCGCAGCTTCCTGGGCGTGACGACTTGTCCACTCCTTCTGTGTCTTAGAAACCGTGTCCTGGCGGGTGGTGAACGGCGTGCAGCGGTGATGTCAACAACATCGGTCAATGGGTCAACCCGGTAACGAACACACTCATGTTGGCAACCGAGCCTGGCGTAAAGACCCCGTTATCGGCTGCAGATAATTTACACAGGTCTGTTTTTATTACCAGGTTTCAGGGTTTAGGCTTCTAGGGGACAACTAATGTTAGTTGTAAGCGGAAGCTAGGGTTAAGCTAGCGCCAGTATGCTAACAGCTACGAGTGATTTAATTAGGGTTGTTTTACAGCACAGACTGTGTTTTATTGTGAAGGAGCAATACGTGTGTCAGTATAGATATGTAAGTGTTCAGTAAGAGCTGCTTGTGAGTAAATTAAAGTTAACGCGCAAATAGAGAGAGACTGTTCATTCTTGGTGATGTTGATGGTGTCAGGGTTATTTTCTCCTGGAAGCAGCTCTTCTACCTGTGACACGGTTCTCGTTTTAACTATACCGCTGAGTGTATATATATATACACACACACACACACACACACACATGTAAATATATATCTTTTTTTTTTTGCTAAAATAGTGGTAGCAATGTAGTGGTAATGTGTATTTTCATTGATTTACTTTACAAACCGGTGAAACAGCGCCTCTCTGAAGTGCGATATAAGACAAACGTAAAACACTGTGTGTGGTGAAAGATGGTATTGCACTCCTGACAGCTGAGGCAATCCTGTGAAGTCACCAGTCATTAGATCAGAAAATAGTAAATATAACCTTTGTTGTATTCCCACCCTTTGTAACTGTATCAAACATTTAAATATTTTAAGTGATTGTAAAGCAACATATTTGCTTCGATTTGTGACTGGATTTTTATCTAGAGCTGCTTAAAGAGGTTTCTCTTCTGTCTTTAATATAGACATAAACCATGATCACCACAGACGCTGCCAGAGATTTCCAGGCCAAAGAACGCAAACACAAGGAGCAGTTGAAGAGATGTTTATCATCTGCTCTGTCTGCAGATCTGGACAGGTGATTCTTTGGACAGTATGCAGAGCACTGCAGAAGCCTGCAGCGGATCATTGACAAATGTCAATCACAAAGTTGCACTCAGTGTGGAAAAAGTGGAAAAATGAGCCACCAGATTAATCAGTCTCACAGATTGTTGTTTTTTTTAATTGTATATATTGGCTTTTAGGTTTACAATGGCTTCAGGAAGTATTCAGGCTGATTCATTTTCCCACACTTTATTGTGATAAAGATTTAGATATTACGTTTTTTTTTTAATTAAGTTTTTATTCTATTTAAAATGAAATCTTCAGCATATTTTTAAGGAAATGATGATAAATTCATGATAAAGTTCTTATGTGTTTCTGCAGGTTATTGCAGGAGGAATTGGAAGCTGATGTTTCTCTGTGTGCTGGCTCAGGCTCCCTCCGAGCACACAGGGTCGTGCTGTTGGCCAGAGCTCCTCATATCCTTCAGGGACAGACGCACAAAGATCCCACTGTCATTCATCTGCCTGGATATGAGCTGTCCGGGCTGAAAGATTACCTCAGGTAGGCAGAGGGTTCAAGTCATTACTGATTTTGCTGATTAGAGCATGTAGTCACTCTCTTTTTGTTTCACACAAAGACTTAACTCTGTAGCTACTCTTTAGCGAAAAAAACATCATGTAGCTTTCTCTGTGAGTGTTACAGTTTTTGTGTCTCTCTGACAGAGGGCGCCAAGCACACCCTCTTTAATCTGCTGGATATGCTGGTGTTCCAATGTTTGTTTTAAGGAGCTTTGCAAATGCTGCATCTATTAAATAATGGGTTGCACATCACATTTTCATGTTACTGTTGAGACACAGAGTGTTAATGATCTAGCAGTTGTGTAGGCTTTGCAGTATGGTCTGTTGGAGCGCATGAGTCTTTGATCTGCTGATCTGTGTCTCATGAGCAATTTATAATTAGCAGAAAGTCCTGTTTTAGCTACACTACCTTGTAGCCAAAACGTTTGTTTTCAGGCACCTTTGACACATGAAAAGTGGAACATTACTGGGCTTAGTTATCAGAATGAGCTAGGGTTTTTTGTTTTTTTTTATAAATACGTCCATGTTGAATCTTTTACTACAGGATGTGACTGTTTTGAGCAGGTAAGGCTTTTTTGGCTGCTGCACTGCTGGAGAACAGCACAGAGCATGAGCAACAAGACTGGATGGAGATTTACCATTCAGAGTCAACTTGTGTCACTCAACTCTAAAACTAAAGTCCCAGAAGTCACATTTTAAAGTGTTTCAATCGAACATTTTAGTTGAGTTATGGGACCGATATCAAAATGATTGACTTTTTAAAATTATTATTAATGAATAATTTAGCCTTTGTTTGACAGATTGGCAGTAGAAGCCAAACAGGACTTTTGGAGAGAGAGTATGTGACATGCAACAAAGGTCCTCAGGCAGACTCGAACCAGGGATGCACATGTTCTATGCCAAATTTAATGCTGACATTAATATTCTGTTCATCATGTCATCATCATTGTTTAACAATTTACTGAAAGTTTTATTTCAGCACAGTACCTTGTACATTTCTGTAGTTCAGAAATATGAGAAAATTGTCTCCTTCCTCTTGTTGCATCAGGGGTGTTAACGCTGATCTCTGTCCAGTATCAGCCTCTGTTCTAACACATGACAGTGTGTGACGTACCGTACCTGGAATATTCTCCACTCTAATATCTAACTGCTATCTTTTTTTAGTGTTTAACTTAATACAGCCTGAACCAGTTCTGTTTCTGCACAGCCATGATTTGAACACATGTTTCTGCTGCTGCTGTGTGACATTCTGCTTTTTACTCTTGTATGACATCTCTGTGAATGAAGTGGAACAGTGCCATTAAGCTGCCTGAAATGTACGATTCATGACGAAGTCTGTGCATTTAAGAGAACAAGATGACTCTGACGTGGAACACTTGTACAAACCACTGTCACTGGTTGGATTTGAAGCAGACGGATTATTGTGGGTTATGGTTGGTGCCTCAAGCTTGTATTAAAACAATAACCAAATTTATGTTATAGTTGTTCCTCATGTTCATACTGACCATTAAGCCTGTTCATTAACTCTACCAGACCGTCTCATGAAGTTACCCATGATCTAAAAGTGTTTGATGCCAATTTTTCAATGCCTGATTGTATGGAGGACTTGGTTTTACAGACGCATATTGGGGGTGAGGCTGACTCCCTCCATGTGTTCTGGGCTGGTGAGAGAAGCAGTTAGAACATAGGCGCTGTAACACACTGGCTCCACTACAGAGTAATGTGGTAGGATGGCAATCGGTCACTTTGAAAACACAAAATCCTGTGTAGTTCAGGTTGTGGCTGCCTACTGTGCCACTGAATTCACAGTGCATGAAATTAAATTGTAATTTAAGTAAGTGTGAAAGGCCTAGTTTTAATTAACCTTTAGAGCCCCTCCCCCTGCAGGCAAGTGTACACAGCAGACCAGAGCATGCGTTCATCTGAAATAATCCCAGGCATAGAGAGCTGTGTTCCAGAGAGAACTCTGACTGTTCCCGACCCGGCGGACCTTCGTAGCTCCACTGACTCAGGTAAACAGATCAACATGCTTTTCAGTAGCGGGGTTTATTCTGGGTTATGTGACCGTTCAGCTGTCCTCCCCTCCCCTTTCTTCACGTTATGTTATCTCAGCCATAATCCACTTAAGAGCTAATCGTATTTGGATCCCTGTTGTGGTTAATGCTAATTGTAGCATGTCTATGCTGTGGATCATTTAGGATTTAGCTCTTGTTTCAACAAATGTTTTTCAGTACTTTAGTTAAGTGATTTAATGAGAGCTACCAGAAGTGTACTTACAGCATCTGTGGCCTCCACACAGTCAAATCCTGCTCTTCACCATTCACACCTGTCTGTTTTTGCTGATTGCCAATCTCAACTTCTGTCCAGGTGCCATGGTTCTTGAGCCAGCGTCAGGCCTCGCGGCTGACTTGCTGGATCTGTACCAAAGGGGAGAGCAGTGTGACATCAGCATCCGAGTAGGGGAGCAGGTCTTCCCCTGCCACAGGTACAACTATTTAAGTTGGCATTGCAGACCTGCGAGCGTGTTCGCCTCAGTACAGCACAGCTACTTTTACCAGATGTAAAACAGAGGTTGCACGTCTGTTGTTGACTCTCGTGTGTGTGGAGCAGCAGTGGGTGGTCACTCGGTGATGTGGAGGTAGTAGCAGCAGCTGGTAACCATGGAGACAGGTTTCTTGGAGCTTGTGCTCAGGGGAGCACGTCAGAGAGGAGAAGCTGGGTTATTTTTCAGTTGCTTTGCAGCAGTGATCTTTATCACAGCAAAGTGTTAACTGCTCCAGTTCTCACCCAGAGGCTAAACCAGGGCTCCCCCAGCCCAAGGCTCACAATTTCCTGTGTTTTTTCAGCTCTTTAAATTTCTTGAGATTTACTATAACTTTAGCAAAGCATGACATGACCAGAATGAAAGTGCAGAGCTGGTAACACTTATGGAATATATCACAATAACGTAGCACCGAAAAGCATGAAAGTTGTTCATTTCAAACTGTTATGTTCTGTCTGAAATATAAATATGGTGTTTGCCTTGTGTGAAAGTAGCGTTTCTAAATTAAGTTAGCCTTTTAATTCATTTCAAACACTCACTCGCAACACTAAAAAAAGATCTTGATGATCAGTGGAAGAGAGCTGAAAGCTGTGTGAAACAGGAGAAAGTATTTCACAGAAGGAAACGGGAAGATTAGAGCAAATGTCTTCAGAGATGGAAGGGTGCGTGTGAAATTTCATCAGGTTTCAGTGCAGTTTATCCAGTTAAAGTGTGACACTGAAAAGGAAACAGATGAGTTGTTGACAGGATATACTTTAAAATACATGTCTTGCCATTCCGTTATTTTGGAGGGGACTATAAATGGATTGTTATACGTGTGATTGAATGTGTGGAGGTCTATGGCTCTGAGCAGTAAGATGCGTCAGGCTTTTGGTAAACAGAAAATACACTGTTGGTTTTGTTGAAACAGACTTCTCCTTAAATGCAGCTAATTAACTGCTCTAAACATGGCATGGCTCATGCCGTGGCATTGTTTTTTCCACATCAGTGACAGTACTATCAGGTCCAGGAAAATAAAAACGCAGTCTCCAGAGACTACAGAACACACAGTCTAGTATTTTGTCCTCCTGCTTGTCACTTCAAAGCCACTTAAGTACACACAGGGCTGCCAGATGACAGGTGAAATATTAAAATGGTGGGTGGATCTGACACGCTGCTTTGTTGGGTTTCTAGGGCAATTTTGTGCGCACGATCTCAGTACTTCCGAGCCATGCTGAGCGGGAGCTGGATGGAGAGCTCCAGACAGTGCATCACTCTGCAAGGGTAAGACTGGTGAATCAGCGTCACCCCTCTATCTCTGATCTAACAGTTCTGCATGTCATTCCTGAAATATACACAGTAGCTAAATGCCTGCATATGCTGCACTCATTATTCATGCAGTGCAACAGAGGTGTGTTGTACAGTAGAGAGAGAGACACACACACACACTTATGCACCTATTTCTAGTGGAAGCTCAAGTTCTGCAGTGTGCCCCCACCACCACAACCCACCCCCCCACTACCACCCGCATTCTCTTTTCAGAGTGACAGTGGCAAATGAAGCCCTTTTTTTTCCTCTGGGGAGAGACGTGTCCCTCGCCTCAGTATTACTGATCTGAGAGTAACTGGGGGAGACGCGGCTGTCAGAATGGAGAGCGACTGCTTTGACATGCAGGAGAAAACCCGTGAAGTGGCCTTCAGGCTGCAGTCACGTGGTCTGAGTGCTCCATGATACATGGGTTTCGTTTACAGCAATCTCAGTTGTATCTCCAGCCCTCACAGACAAATATGCAGTATGGATAAAAAACAGTCACCTAAACTATATGCTCGGCCTCACACACAGGGTATGAGGTTGATACTGGGGACACTTCTGCATTTTAAACTTAAGTGTCGCTCGTAAGCAAATAATTGTGTCAACCCTTTCAGCTTGGGGCCAGATGAGATGGAGGTCTTGCTCCAGTTCATGTATGGGGCCATTTTGGATCTGCCCTCTGGAGCCAGTGCCAGGTACAGTATGTGAACGAACAGGGTGTCCAAAATTAGAGCACAGCCCCAGAAAACAAACTGACCTGTATTTTGTGTCTCCTCTCCCTGTAGTCAGGTGGTGCTGGCAGCAGACATGTTGGGTTTGGAGGGGCTGAAAGACGTGGTGGAGATGGTTCTGACCCGAGACTACTGCCGCTTTTTCCCCAAGGTCAGCTATACGGAGGAATAACTAGTGAATGCCTTAATATTGTATTTAAGACAGTAGCTCATGTCTTGTTTTGCAATGCGATTTCTGTGACATCACTACACCCATCTCCTGTGAACGAAAGGCGATGAACGATCTTTATTGCAAAACCTAATTTACTAAGTTTCAGCTGCAAAAATGTACTAAAAAATTACTCAAATGTCAGATTATTATTATAAAATCATTACATAGAATAATAATAATAATAATGATATGTTTGTTTTTTTAAGTGAAAAAAATACAATTCTTACCGCACTACAATGTTTTTTGCAGCTTAAGTACTTTACTTTACTTTACTTTACTTGGCAGACGCTTTTATCCAAAGCGACTTACAAGGAGAAGAAGAAGTAAATCTCATTTGTACTATGTGAACACATGGTTTTCTACCTACAAAACTCACATGTTCTTTGTGCATCAAATAAAATATCAATAATTCCAATTATTTATTAGTATTTTATTACTACTAAATCTGTACTTGTACTTGAAGAATTTCTGCTCTGTTCTGCATTCAGACATGAGAAGTCTAAGGAGAGATCACAGCTGAAAACACGAAGAACAAATCCCTGTGTTGTTCCCTTTGCTTTACTCTTGTTGATTTTGTACTTTGCCTGTGTACTCATTGTCAATAATAATGTTGCTTCATTGCTCTAAAAGCTTTTCCATTCATTGCCATTTTAGTTAGTTAGCACATTTCCAGCTACTGTACATTACGGATCTCTCTGTGCTTCCCTATACAAAATCACTGTGTGAATATAAAACGCCTTTTGCTTTTGCTTGTGTTTGCAGCCAACTGAAGGAGTTCAGAAGACAATTCTCGAGTGCCTCTCACTCACACATGCCTTAGGCCTTCAGAACCTCCACTTACTGTGTAAGAGGTGAGTGTCATCACTCTGCATTAGTTCACAGTTTATTTTTCTTCAGCTGGCTGATGACGTGAAAACGTGTTAAAGCATGGAAATGTACAGTATAATACACAATATACATAAACATTTGGAGGCTTCTGTGAATTTTAATCAGTGGTACCAGAATTAGATCTTTTATCAGACTTGGCCTTTAAAACTTACATGTGTAGGTTGGAAACCTGTCACCTTTCTTTCCATTACAAGTTGCATCAGCACCTTGTTGCTAGGTAACCAGTATGTGGGTTCAAACTTCAGGTGCACATTAGTTTAAAATATGATCAAGATTTGCAGACAATTAGAAACATTGAATACACTTCAGGAAGGGCACAGAATCTACTCAAGGAATTGGCTTTCATTTTAATTGGTTGGTTTTTCCTTTCATTTTTATTTGCCCGAGTAACAGATTTAACACACTGGAAAAGATTTAAAGGAAATCATATATGCTGAAAACATTGTAGACTTTATAAGTCAGTATGTTGCACAGTGTTCAGCACTTTCCTTTTTATGCATTTATGTGCACACACAAAAAGAAATTCATTTCTCCAGCGGATGTTACTGCATGTTAATGATTCTCTTGCACGCTGCACTGAGCAGGCATAAAATGTGTGAATGTAGGTCAGAGGGATAGGGTGTGCTTGAGCAAGGCTGTGAGCTGGTTCTGATTTGTTGGGCGTGGAGACATGGCATTGCTGTGTTTCTGCTGAGACTGATGAGTCACGAGAGTATGACGGTAAGCTGAGTTACACTGCCTTGTGCAGCAGTGTGTTACTGACCTTCTCATCCTCACTCGTTCTGTTGTTACCTTAACCAACCCAGTCGCTGCTTGGAGTCTCAGAGCCTGAGAGTCCTCAGGGTTACACTGCAGAGACCTACAGTGCTTCTTGTTACATTATTTCACATCTCCTGTGCTTATCACTCTTCAAGTAGCCTAAATATTGTTCTTATCCAGTATCATCAAGGACATCTCTGTTTATTTCTTCAGTTCAGCTGTAATATCACCACCAAGTTTAGATTTTATTTGTGTCCTCCTGAGTCACCATTCATTTAAATTATATATATAATTATAAATTGATTGATGTCTACTGTAGGTCTGATCAATAAAAGAAAGATAAAACACATAATCAGAAATAAAAATATTCATTTTTTGTGGTTTTCACCATTTAGGCAAGATCAGAAAACATTTACAGTCAGAGAGTCTGTTTTCTTTCAGCGGTAAAAACATTTGAATTAAATCAGTTTTTCAGGTTGAAAGTTTGAGACAGGTACTTATTTTGATAGTAGAAACTGATTGAATTGCCACTTTCCTAAAATATGCATACTACTCAAAAATGTATACTAATAACTGGACATTTTTATTGTAACCTGAATAATCATATAATCACGAAAAAGAAGACTATATAAAAATATATATCAATAAGGTATAGTAAAGTTTATATACTGCATATGAAATAGACAAAATACAATGACTAATAAAAATGAGAGAAGAACATTCATAGAAAAAGGGAAAACAATTAAAAAATCAAATCAAAAATCAGGCTAAAAAGGTTAGTTTTAAGTTTGCATTTGGAAACATTAATACTTCAGTAGTTCTCAGATCCTCAGGCAGGCAGTTGCAATGTCTAATATAAAAACTAAAAGCTGCTTCACCAAAGGATGTGACAGAATGTACCGGTTCACACAGTGGAAGCATGTCATACAAATAGGCCAGTGCAAGACTATGAAGCCCTTTAAAAACAAGTAAAATAATTTTAAAATCAATACAAAAACTGACAAGCAGCCAGTGTAATGACTCAATAACTGGTGTAATGTGTTCTCTCTCCTTCTGGTCCTGGTCCTGTACTCTGGCAGTAGAGTTCTGAATCAGTTGTAATTGATTTATAATGTTTTCTGGTAGACCAGATAGAAGAGCATTAGTACTAATAGTCTAGTCTGCTGGATATAAAAGCATGCATCAGTCTCTGTGTCGCTCAGAGAGAGAAATTACTGCTTCTTGGCAATATTTTAAGATGATGAAAAGCAGATTTGGTGACAACCCCCACATGAAGGTTCAATTCTGAGTCAAAGATGTTTCTGACTTCTCGGGCTCGGGTTAAGTCCTAGAGATTTTATTTTTGTGGCCTTTTCTCTCTCTGAGCCTTTGAACTAAAGCCTCAGTTCTATCCTGGTTGAGCTATAAGAAGTTCTGTGACATCCAGGGACTGATGTCAAAAAAAGAGCATCAATTGAGTGTCGTCATGTGTGTCATTGGCATAACTTTTCTCATATTTTTCTCTCATTAATTTTTCATATTAATCATATTAATCAATTCTATTATAACTGATTATTTGTATTATAATTAATTATCAGGTATATACAAATATATGTGGCACACTGCAGTTCAAGTGCTAAATAGATATTCTGAAGAGTTCACATGGTGCACATGGTTATGTGCTCTTTATGCAATGTTTTCCTAAAGGTTTTCCTAAAATTTGATTTACAAAATCCTAATTTATTGTCTTGTTTGCAGTATTGCAATATATTGATACGTATTGTTTCACCAGCTTCTTGCCAATACACAGCCCTACTCCTGATGACACCATTCATTGGTATGGGTTATCAATGGAGGGTGGTCCTAGAATTGATCCATGGGGAACACCATCAGCTATTTCTGAGGTTTTGAATACATTTTCATTGGTTTCGACAAAGAAGTGTAAACCACATCGTGTTCCTTCAGTCTGTTTCAAATAATGTGATGATGAACTGGTGGATGCTTCTGCCATATGTGCAGAAATTCCCTCCACAATTTCCTATAATATCATGTTCTCAAGATTGGAGTGAACATAAGGTCACTGTGACCTTGATCTTTGAGAATCATTGGTTTACCAAGTTCCAGCATGCATACAAACCTGCTCATTCTACTAGCATGGCTCTTGTTCACATGACAGATTATTGCAGAAGCAAATCCTAATAAAAAAAATTACCCTTTGACCAAAGTCTAATCAGTTCATCTTTGAAGAAATTCCCTTCAGCCATTCCTGAGATACTGCATTCAAAGAATGGGACGGCAGACAAGCAATGTTTTAAAGTTATGAGTAGCACCCATTGAAAATGCTTCCAGGATTTTCTCTGACGGAGAAAAAAATATCAAATAGCAGAGAAACTGAGGTGTCAATTAAAGATAACACTTTAATGATCCCCAAGGGGGAAATTCAGATGTTACAGCAGCACAAGCAGGAGAACAGTAAAACAATAAGATTAGATATTATGTCAGCAATACAATAACAAAAGTAAATAGGAATATTAAAGACATTTTCAATATTAATAATAAAGCATGATAATAATAGTACAGAAAGACATTAAATATATATATTTATACAGTATGTACATTTCAGTGTGAGGTGTTGGAGTGTTTTATTATTCTACAATTATTACTATAGAATATTATAATACAAATTTACCCAAATAGTAAATAATACTGTATAAGTATTATTAATCTGATCTATTCCACAATGTGTATTTTTAGGTGGGTTGCTGAACATTTTGTGAAGACCTGGTGTGAGAGAAACTTTTCCCTGTTGCCTCCTGAGCTCCACAGAGCCTGTCTTGCGGCTGTATCTGAAAACATGGTGAGTTTCATCCTTCCAGGGTAATCATACTGTATTCATATAATCGTACAAATATCATCAACCCATTCTCCAGTGTTTTTCCACAGGAAGGAAATTCAAACATGATCTAATTATGCATGACCTTTATTAAATTCCCAGTTATTAAAGAAGTCTAATTTAAGAATATGATGTGGATGCAGACAGATGGGGAGTGATCCAGTCTTGTAATTGATAATTGAGTCTTGAGTCTGTTTTTATTGCAAACGAGGTGGTGTGCAATCTGTGAGTAAAGCACAACATTTGTACTACTGTTCACTCTTGGCAAGTGTTGAGGTTCAGGGCTGGCCAAGAAATGTTACACAATTCAGGGAATCCCTCCACTGATCAATAGGAATAATAGTGTGATTCATAAAGGGTTGTGTTCATTTGTCTTTGTTTTGTGTTCTCATGTAGAAACAGTGTCTTTAGCTGATAGGTGTTTCCATTTAGACTGTGCAGAATGCAGTGACAATGCTCTGTGGCACTGAGCAGCTGATTGGCAGTCTCCCAGAGGTCAAGTGGGCCCAACAGGTGAAGAGTCTTGTCACAGAGTTACAGGAGGAGACCCTGCGTGTCATTGTCCAGCATCTTCCTAAAGTCACCCGCACTCAGGCCTTCCAGGACCTTCGCAGGGTAAGGCGGCGGTGAAGCCAATACATTCTCCTTCAGTGTAGGTTTCTACAGATTCTCTCGGTGTCAGGCTTCTGACTCTGTTATAGAGGGAAGAGTTCACTCGAGAACCCACTCTGTTGAAGAAACTGTGTTCAGCTATAAGGGAAGGCGTGACCGTGGACAACTGCTGTGATCTTTTTGCTGCTGTGAACGATCTGTGTGGAGAGGACATGGAGGATGACACACGACTGGAGCAGGGAGGTCAAAAACAAGAGGAGGTGAATTGAAGCACACTTTCTTCACTTGACCCTTTTGTGTTCGTCTCTTTAATAGATGCGCTGCAACCTTGAGACTGTGCTGTTTATTGTGGTTGAAAGTACAATTTGTCCAGCGTGCGTTGGCTAAGCTGGGCTCCTAACCAGGGACTGTTGTGGGTCTGATGGTGCTCAACTTTGGCATGGACTGTGGTTTCTAAAATTTCTATTTAGTTGCTAGTGTCTTTGGAATAGTCTGTCTTGTCAGGGATCAGTTGTTGAAAAAAAATTAAAGATAATTTTGCTAACTTAAAAAAAAACAGTATTAGACTAGATTTACAGTAACAAAACAAAACATTCACCTAACCTGTAGCCAGTGAATAAGAAAACCGAACCTGCTGCAATGTTTGGTACCAGATATGGTGACCTTTTATTATTATTTTTTTCTTTCTTTAATGCTAGAATGTAACTGACAAACTTTAATATAAATTTTTTTTTTCAGTCAATATTCTGTTAAACAATTAAGATAAAATAGTGTCTGAAACAGGTTAAGCTTGTGCGATGAGCTCTAGGAGAAAGTGACCTGTCTGGACAAGTTAGAGCACATAATACTTGTATATACAGTACAGTATGGTAGAATGGATTAGGCTGAGTCTGTGACGTGTGCCAGTGGCCTTGACTAATCTGACAGTGTATCTGCTGGTGAGGTTAGTGCAGCGGAGGAGGTACAGATAGCTCCTCCCTGCTTTCCAGCTCTGTTTTTATAATCGGGCGTAGAAACAGGAGCATGGGCTTCAGCTGCTGACATCACGTTCGCTCAAGGGAGCTCAAGTGGATTCTGCACCAGAGACAGAGGGTGAGGGAGGGACAGAGAAAGGGAGGGGTAATTGTTGCCATGGTGAAAGGTTCTTAAAGCAGCTGCTGATTCGCTTGTGGTGTATTGCACCCCTTTCCATTCTTCTCCTCTCCCCGTCTCTCTACTGTGTGTTTTCAGCAGCCATTCAGGCAAGAGATATGTAGGCTACGGTGTCGGCTGTGGACTTTCCTGCTTCAAACCTTTTACGCGGTCCGCCACACACAGGGATGGGACACTCTGTCATCCAAACACAGAGAGAGGATTCTTGCAGGTAGGACAAAGATATCCTTGCTATGAGCCCTCTGTTTTTTCCAGCACACACATGAGGTATTCATACTGCAGTGTCTGAATGGATGTATGTTTTTTTCCCTCTCCTGCCAACACTGAAACCGAAGCTCTGCATCATTAGAAGTCCTTGGATCTTGATTTACACTTCTCCCTCTAAACAGTTTCCTGGCCACTGCTTACTCATTTATTGTCTAACCTGTGTTGTTCTTATGCATTTTTATTTTACCTTTTTAAATGTGTTAGGCAGACATGTGTATGCTAACATGCTAAATGCACCAGATGCACCATGCTTATTTTTAATGGATGGGAGTGAAAGGCTGGATTCCTGTCTTTATGGGTCTGCAAATGATGAAAATGATCCCCAAATACAAATAATATTCTACTTTCTCAATGTTGAGCCAGTAATGTGTTGATATGCACTACATTAATAATTTATTCAGCTGGTACTAGTGTATGCCTTTTATTGGTAGATTTCTTGTCAGTGTAATCGGATTCCAGGACTCAAATGAACTCATAACATAACAGTAATGCACTTCTGAACATTTTTTGCTAAAATAAGATAAATGATAAGGTAATGAAATTGCGTGTATATAGCAAGTGTAGAACTGGCAGTGCTTTGTTTAAAATGGTGCTCACCAGAGGTGGCTGTGCATTGAGTTAACATTTTCTACTGGTCAAGGCATAAACACAGGGTGTGGAAACAGGAATTTGTGAATGAAAAGAATGGCTTCTCTGGCTCAAATGATGAAGGACCTAAGCAGCGGCTTGAAAAAAAAAACTGGTGCAGCCCTTTTCATCTGTGTTGTGCTGTGATTTGAATAATGTTTTTGACTTTCATATTGCTTTTGTGCTTTTTTTGACAGATGCTATTGATAAAGGGGACAATAGAAGACTTGGTAAAAAGCCAATATTCAGTAGCTCACAGGTAATAATTGTTATTCAGCTATTTTCTTTTAATAGAAATGTTTTATTAGGACAATAACAAGAAACCATTCAATTGGTTTTAAGAACTTTTACTTAGCTAATGATGTGAACCTATGAGGCTATTTTAGCTCTAAGAATTCAATGTAGGTTTGTGATTACAGTTTGTGGCCATCAGATGCCATATGTCATAAATGCTCCACCCTCACAATAGAACTGTATAAAATGAGCAGCAGGATATCTCTAAACAGATGAGATACTGAGATAAGCATGGTTGAGGTGATCCAGAAATGTCAAGATGTTAGATATGAGAGCTGTGGAGCTGTTAAAGATCTCTCAGGAAGTGGGTTGATGGAGTCAGAACAGGAATTTTAATTTATTGAACCTGTAAGATGCAGTTCACTTAAGTACTGTACTGTAGTTATTCTACTGACACTAAAATGCAATTAGGAAAATGTGTTTAGTTAATTTGCAAAAGTTCACAGCAGATCTTTAAGGTGATATTAGCAGTCATAAACAGTTTCCTATTTAGTGTCCTGGTTATTTTCTGATTAATTCAGTCTTACTGATATGTAACTAAGATGATAATTTTCTTCTTGCAGCATAGGGCTGTAAAATGCCCTTCATCTGTACCTGAGAGTCCTCCTGTGCTAAGGACCCAGAGAGTGTCCAAACATACAAGTTCTTCCTCTCGTAGTGTTGCATCAGCCATGAAGTCTGATGGACTAGGGACGGCTAACAAACCAGGAGATGGCCACACATCCAAGGCGAAGAATGTGAAGAAGCCAGGAGATCGGAGTGTTGCAGCAAAGGGAAAGACAACATCAGCTGGCACACCAGTTGTCAATGGCACTGGAGCTGCTGGAGCCAGACGGGATGCAGCCAGTGCCAATGTCCCAAGCAGCTCTCATTGGGCTAAAGAGCAAGAAAAGAAGCCAAATCCAGGCGCAAGGCCTAAAACCTCTCCCCCAAGTTGCACATCTACAAGCCAAACAGGAGTAATAAAGGCTCAGAAGAGCTCAACAGGAAAGGCTGACAGCACAGCTGGCACCACGCAAGCTCAGCCCAGTGCATCCACATCAGGCAGCGCCTCGCCAGAGAACAGTGCCAGCAGCCCTCGAAATGACACCCACTCCATTCCAGGTTTGCACTTTCTTGACTTTTTTACAGTTTCATCATTGTGACTGACACCATTTACAATGTAGTACATCACTGCAGTCAAGCAGAGTCAGCTCCAGGACATAATGCTATAGTTGAAATATGAGAGGACCTGGACACTAATTAGTATGATGAATGCTGTGCTGTGGCCATGGACGTTTTTTGGAAGACAAGTGCAGTGTAATGTATGAATGTTGATTTATGAGGAACAAAGCACACGAGGCTGTCCTTAGCAGCGTGCTGGCATCAAACTAACAGCAGAGGTCAAAGCTTTATGCAGCTGTCACACAGGGGGTGTGACTGATCACAGTTTTTGTGGTGATGTTGGTTTTGGGAAGGTGGGGTAATCCTATGTTATATCAATGTCTGTGGCTAAAGTGTGCCTGCCCCAGCTGTCTGTCCTGCATGTAAAAATGCAGTTACTTGTATACCTGCTGCTGAAGATTATTTGGTTCATTCTTCAGTAAACGAAGGTTCTTATACTGTATATCTCAACTAGCTGCCCTGACGAAAATGCCATTAAAAAAATTTGAACATGCTGCTCATGTTTTATGTTTTAGGTGCAAAACCCAAACTCCAGGCCAAGGGAGTGAACAAATCCCCTTTGACAAGACCTCCTCAGAAATCAGAGACATCAAAGACCAGCAGGTGAGCTTTACTCCTAGTATATCAGTATTTCTCACTGTTGCTTCTGTATTCAGTGAAATCCTGGATGTATCATATAAAGGTTCTGATTCCTGTCCTTGTCGACTTCCCCTTGAACTTCTGTGCCATTTTAACTAAAATGACATTTTGGGAGACTGCCAGTATACTCACTCACTCATTAGAGAGCCAAGCATTCAGGTCATACAAGAAAACATACAGTAGAATGTATGTTAGTAATGTAAAAGTTGGGCAATGATATGGGTGCAGCCCACTGGTTGTTTTTTTAGCTAACAGGAGGATAAAAGCATGTGTATTGATTTCTGACAAGCCTCTTATCTGTCCTTCAAAGATGTTAAAAATATCACTTTTACAATCTGCATCAAACTCCATCTGTCCTGAGAGCACATTAATATTTATTAGATTACATGGAAAAGTATATGTAAGCAAATGATATGTGATCACCTCATAATTTTAACATCAAATGATTGCATCTTTGGCCTGGCTTCTTTGTAAAGAAACCATTGGTTCAGGTAGCACATCATCCGTGCATTATTGGGTGTACTGTATTCAAATTCAATCATCCTTGAGCACACAACAAATCTCAAACTATAAAAATTTGTTTTCCTGAAGTTCAGTTTTGTTCAAAGCCCAGGAAGAACAATCTTCACAAGGACACAAGTAATAATTTGAAATTCTTTGCATTGGTAATCAGCTCATGTCTTAAAGCCTTGTCCTTGACAAAATGGGACAGAAAACTTTGCTGCCTCCTGCTGGTGCAAGATATAAATTTACAATTTACTGTCCCCACATATACTCTCATAAATATGATGATGAGTTTTATGATGATGTAAGCCAGAAGTATTAATGAATTGGATATTGTGGTAAAACATTTGAGGTCACTTTGTTGTTTTTATGGTGTTGCCTGCTCATTATTTGCAGTCCTATCAATAAGTCAAGTGTGAGGGAAAGTGGCAAAGTCAAGATGGGTGCAACAGAGAAAACGTCTACTGGAGTGAAAGCTGCAGTAGCAGACAGCAAGGGAAGAGGCACACCAGATCACCCTGGTAAGATGCCCAACGTTTGCTTAATTTGAAATGTCAGGCAACATACTGTAGCAAAGTATTAATGTTCTGGTCTGTCTTTTTAGTTTCCAAACATGGTTCCTCTGTGAAAAAGCCAGCTTCCCCCAGGAAAGAAGATGGCAAGGATGGGTTGAAAACCTCAGCACTGAACAAAGCAGGCACTGAAGCTCCCAAAAAGATAACAAAACCTGCTTCAGCAAGTGGAGCTTCAACTAAATCCAGTGCTAAACCGACTAAAACATCTTCAGCTCCCTCTAAGCAATCTTCAGTAGTAGCTACCAAGTCTGGACCAAAGCCAAAAAGTACTACTGAATTATCTGTGGAGAAATCATCACCAAAATGTGGAGGAACTTCTAAAACCTCAGCAGCTGCTGCTGCCTCCAAGAAATCAGGAACTAAAGGAAAAGAGGCAGTGAATGGTAAAAATTTAGAGTGTAAATCTGAGCTTGTTACAACTGAAGACACTGAGGATGTGGCAGAGCAAAAACATAGTATAGAGCTAGTGCCCTCTGACCAACCTGCAACACACAGTGAAAAGTTAACAAGCCAGGGTGGAGGGGATTCACTTGCACTTAAACCAGAATCAGTCCCTAAGCAGAGTCTTCAGAAGACTGAAATACAGTCAGGAAAAATTAATGGTGGAGGAGATGTGGCCAGTGTTACACCAGCAGCTAACAACAACCCTCAAGTGAAATCTGCTAATGCAGACACCTGCAAACCGACTGAAGGGAGTAAAGTGAAACAGTCTCCAAGCGGAGTAATCCCTGCTCACATCGGTGGAGGGCAAGTTCATGAGATCAGCTCCCCAAATTCCCCGAGAGACACTGAACGCCCCATAGATACACCCTGCAGCATAGGAAGTACTGACACTCCCTTAGAGGACTCATGGAGTGCCATCCACCACCAGATTAGCCCAGAATCTGAGACCGGCAGCACACACACCACTTCCTCTGATGACATCAAGCCCCGCTCAGAGGACTATGATGCAGGAGGCTCGCAAGATGACGACGGATCCAATGACCGTGGTGTTTCCAAGTGCGGCACCATGCGCTGTCATGACTTCTTGGGTCGCAGTAGTAGTGACACAAGCACCCCAGAAGAGTTAAAGATGTACGAAGGTGGGGCCGGGTTGAGAGTGGAGGTGCGGCTGCGGGGTAGAGAGGCAGAGACCACCAGTGAGGAAGAGGGACAACGACGACGTCCTCGTTCCTGGTTGCAAAAAGATGAGATTCATGTTAAGGAGGACTACTCACAGGTTGAAGCAACTGTAAAAAGCGTTCCCGACCACCAGCTCTTCTCCTCTGAGGAGGAAGAGGATGATGAAGATGACGAAGAGGAGACGGAGGATGAGAAGTCAGAAGTTGAGGTTATTCCAGGTCATGCTCCACCACCACCAACAGATGCCTCACCACACTTCCAGGGCATTGTCAACCTAGCTTTTGATGATGACGGTGTGGACCAGGAGAATGACCAGCCTGACTACCAGTCGAGTAACTTCCGTCGGTCAGTGTTGCTGTCTGTTGACGAGTGTGAGGAGCTGGGGTCGGAAGAGGGTAGCGTTCAAACTCCACCTCAACAGCCAAATGATGCTGTCACTCCTTGTGATGTTTTTGAGTCTTGCGACTCTACAGGTCCTCAGTCCAGCTGTGCCCCTTCCGGTGACCAACTGAACCACCTGCCGTGCCAACCTACAGGTATGAAGCTCAAAACAAACACCAAGGACCAGGAAGACAAATCCTCCATATTTCTTACAGAGATCCAGGAGCCCGTGCAGGAGCAGAGTAATCACATCCAGGTGGATGGAGGGAAGTGTAGCACCCTTCCCCCGGATGCCAACACTAAAGACCTCCCTCACCAGGAGCGCCCCTGCCACCTGGACCTGCGGCACACTGAACAATACAACGGAGCGCCGCACAGGAATCACACCAATCCCTCAGAAAACAAGAAGGCTGATTTACATCTAGACTTAAATGAGCCTCAGCTGACAGGGGACTCTCCTGTACATGCTGCACAATCTCCTGCAGGTAATGTATGATCTATGGACCCTTCCTAGACCCCAAATCCAAACCCATCTTATCCCCCTAAACCCCATCAGTGAAAGTTTATTCCTTAGACCTTACCTATGCCCAACATATACCTATCCCTCCATCAGAAAAGGGATATTATTCAGCATAATAGTTCAGTAACTAGTTAGACATACAAGTTCAAATTCAAATGAAATCAGCGGCCATCATATCACAGCTAAATGCTTGCTCTCATCTCAACTCATTAATTGTGTAGCTGTTGTGAATTTGAATTCGCAACATCCATATCCTTTAAAGACGGGCTCATCAAAACAACTTATCTACAACTCAACTACCTTTAGTCAGAAGCATGTAGGCCTTGGTAACTCTTTTACACAGAACAGGGGAAATCAGTGTCCATCACTGACTGATTATAGAATTGTATTTGTCAAAAATAATTTGCCTTGTGACAAGGCCTGTGAGATAGTTACACCAATGCACTTTTATGTACATAAAAATAAGATTTTTTTATTATTCTTTTTGTCATTTTCTTTTATGCAGTGAAAAGGTCTTTTGGCCTTTTTAAGCCATAGATCATTTGACATAGTTTAAGGTACTTTGTACAGCATTTTAACCTCAACATAACATTGCCAAATTAACTGTGATTTGTTGGTATAATTAATATTCCAGTTAGACCATCAGATCGTTTTGTCATGTCACTGATATTGAAGGAGAACATTTCTGACCTGCCCCACCTCTTAGCCTCAGAAGATGTCTCTTCTTTGTTGCTCCATGAATGTTCCATTCATTTTAAAGGATATGTTCAGTTTTTCATTCACTACACTATCGGCTTAATAGGTTCTTTATCTTTGGTGCCACAAACCTCAGCCTTGTTGTATACAATGTTTGCTGGACTATTTCTGTTAAAGGTACTTACATTAACATCTCCAAATTAATTTTAAAAAGATTTGTTTGTGTTAAAATGCTGTATGCAGTACCTTTAACACTTGTGTTCAGGTAAATTACAACCAAGTTAATTTTTTTTTGTGAAAAAGTGACTACCTGACATAAATGTCAAATACAATATGTTTGTAGAAAAAAAGACACTAAACTGCCACTGCTTCCCAGAATAGTAGATTACAGCATACTGGGAAGCATTTCCCTTGCACCTCCTTGCTGTTTTTCTTTTTTTTAATTGAATGTATCTTTTTTTTTGTTTTGTGGTTTTGTTTTGTTTTTTTTATTTTTGCACTGCACACATGCATGCTACCATCAAAATGATTTGTCATGTCTCTATGCCATCCATTATTTTTGTCTATGTTCTTTTCATTGTCCATTACCTTTTGGTGTACGCTGTAGACTTGTGTCTGGGTACATATAGTAAATGTACACTTTTTAAGAAAACTTGTGTTTCTGTGTTTTCTGAAAGCCTTTGTTCAGTAGGTTTGTGTAATGTCAGTAGCCTCCTCTGTAAAATATGTGGCATGTCTCTAGAGCAGCCGTCAAGTTTCTGCCATGTCTCTCTTTTTTCACTCAATCAGGAAAAAGAAAAGTTCTGCTGCACCATTACTGAGGGTCTATCCCAATTCAGACATGTAAATTATTTTGTTTTCAGCATCTTAACAGTGACCAGTTACTTCACTGCCATTTTGAAATTGTTAAAAATAGAACACACAAAGAATGTCAAAAGAAAACTTGGTGGTGTGCCATCTTGTGTTGCTACTAAGTAAAGCACTGTTGCTTGCATTTAGATTTTTGTGACAATATTTAAGTCTGTTCTTTTGATTGTGCACGTAAATCTCTACACATATCACTGCAACTCACTGATAAATGCAAAGTTCACTGGTGCTGGTAATGCATGACTCACTTGGTTTGAACAGGTGGATAAAGAGATGCATTCAGACAGCATTCCTCTGTGCATTACCTTTAAGGCAACTGTCCACTGATATTCATATCTGATGGTGAATGTCAAAATAGTACATTTAAAAATGGTATCATAATAAGATTGCCCAGCTGACCATAATGTGACCAGTTCACTGCTTTCCTCACCTGACATCACTATGGCATATATTTTCAAATACACAGTTGCATTAAGGGTAAACTTGCAGTAATGTGTTTTATGTAGCAGGCAGGGACTAGTCTCTGAAATAAAAAACCAACAGCTGTGGAGGAGTGATCTGTTTGTCATTTTGCAGTATTGTCAATTGTTTTTAGGGGACAATGGTTGTGACAGATTGGATCAAACCTGCAAACATGACCGCCGACCATCCAAAGCCCTCTCTCCCATTTATGAGACGGATGTGGGAGAAGCCTTTGAGCACTGCTTGGACAAGGACAGGAATGTTAAACTGCAGGCAGAGGAAGACAAACAAAGAGGGGATGATGATAAAAGCAGTGAGTTTGCAGAGCGGGACTGGAGTCTGCTCAGGCAGCTCCTCTCAGACCACGAGTCCAATCTGGGTGTCATAAATCCTGTCCCTGAGGAGCTCAACCTGGCTCAGTACCTTATTAAGCAGACGATTTCTCTGTCACGTGACTGCCTGGACTCACAGGCCTTCTTGTCCCCAGAGAAGGAGACCTTCAAGCGCTGGGCAGAACTCATCTCGCCAATGGAAGACTCCTCCACGAGCATCACTGTGACCAGCTTCTCCCCAGAAGATGCTGCATCTCCACAGGGGGAGTGGACCATCGTAGAACTGGAAACACATCACTGATTACACAGAGGAGAACCTCTCGGACAACTGATGCCGTCTCTTTGAACAACTTTACATCAACTCTGTCTTAATTTATTATAGTTCCTAAACTTTTTTCTGTCTTTCTTTTTCTGGACTCTGGACTTTGCAGCAGCTGATTTGCATTCCTCACCATGCCCTCAATGGACTGTTTCTTAACATAAATGGGCTGTTATGCATGCTGATATTTTTGTATGTTTGTTAAATAGATGTTGCGTTGAAAGCTCTAGAAAAGAGTAAGATAAAAAAATAATTTCTTTCTCATGGCATTAATATGGTTTCTTAAAGGAAAAATAATATTAGCCTACTGGCTTGCATTTAGTGTCCTATAAATAAAGGTTCGTGTTTATGAAAAAAAATAATCACTGACTGATTAATACATCACACTCTAGCCTGTTCCTCAGCAGGAAACGTTGATTCATTTTTGCACACTGACTTGACATGGGGACAGTAAAAAGCCTTCATTAATGCTATTTACACATGTGCTTATCCTGCTATGACGAGTTACAGTGCTGCGTAAAAGGTTAACAGTAACAAGGGGAAATACACAAACTCACGGGCTACAACGCCAGTGCTGGAAATTAGCATAATGAGTGAAGGCGTACGTGTCTCCGCCTGTAAAAATAACATTAGTCAAACACACTGACCTGTGGGAAACATATGGTGCATTCTAGCGCTTTTATCATAAGTAAAATAACAAGTTTGATATTTTTCCGTCACTAAAATAAACCATTTATACTGGAACAGAAACGGTAGTAGATAATACAGCAGGGACCCCTCGTGGCCTTATGACGAAAGTGACGCTCGTGCTGTGGTCAGGACGTTGGCCAACAATTAATCACGCTGAGGGTGACGTTATCAAGGAAATCACTTTTAAGTCCACTTTCAGCAGGTAATGGCAGAACAAAAAGAAACGTCCCCTCAGTGGAAAACCACGATTATAGTCAGCGCATCGCTCCAGGTGAGTTAGAGGGTTTAAGTTTAAGCTGTCAAACATGTCACAGTTCGCTTTCATATGTTGGTCCAGTTAAATAACGTGGGAAACGTTAGCTGTTTGTTAGCTAACACCAAGGTAAAAATCACCAAACAAAGCTCAAAAAGTAAGTTTTAGTTGTTATAGCTTTATTAAATCAACACGTCTGGCATTTAATTCACTTTATAAGCAAAGGTAATGTATTTATATTTATTGCTACGTTTTCTTTTCCCCCCTCTAACTAGAACCATGATACAACCAAGATGCTCCAAACACAGCAGCATCGAATCAGATTATCAGACAGTGTTGACCCCGGAGCTTTTATTTTTCCACTGTCAGGTAAACCTGTTGTGTTTTCTGCTGTTACATAACATAAACCTTGCTCAGAGCAGTTAGTTCTCCAGCACACATGCATAAACCCGCTGTGTAACCTTGTTACTGTTGTTGTAAGCTGCTGTGTAATGGATGTTATAGCAAAAGTAAACCTACCTGTAAAAAAAATGTTGTGTGTTGTTGTTTTTAGTTGACGTTAATAATTTGTTCCATTTATAACTTCTTTACTAGGTATTGCATTTCTGTTGGTTGACCCTCAAGACCTCCCAGAGCATTTTGAGGAATCAGGACTCATTGATTGGATAAACAAATTTGTTCAAGTACACCGGAATAGCTTTCTACTTCTCTACGCCCCCTTTAATGGGAAAAAGGAATTGGAAATCTTGTCAAGGATTCAACACAGGTAGATAGATAGCTGTGCTATGTCAAAATTCAGTCACTTAGTGATTGTGATTTATTTCAATTTATTTATTGCACATTGTATTGCAATTCCAAGATTTATGTTATTTGTCCAGCCATAGGCTACATCTAAATAGACGTATTCTCATTCAGATTTTTTGGCAGCTGTCTCAGGATCCTGCCTGTGCGAAACAATGCTGAGATTGTCAAAGGAATGCTGACAATTGCCAAGGTAAAAACACATCTGTACATAAATGTTATTTGGTTATTGTGGATAACAAATTATACATGATGTTGTCTTCTTACTATGAAGTAAGCAAAGGCTCCTTCACCTGCAGGCCACTAGTAAGCCCCATGTAGACCGCATTCGTGACCGGATGTCTCTGGCTCGGGCTCACGTCATTGAAAGCAGTCCTGTGTGCGAGATGCTAAGAAACACACTGTAAAGCTCTGCAGGTGATCCAGCATGTTTTCCCAACCCATCTATTGTTTTATTTGATGCTAACTAATGCAATTCTTAAGGTACCAAAGCAAAGGTTAAAGATCTGTTTTAACGGACGGTTTGCTGTTTTTACATTTGTGACAGTATCTTTGGCAAGGAAAGGAAAGTTCATCCTTTACTCAATGCCTGTTTTTTTTTTTCAAATAAGGTAAATAAAACACAGTTTAGAAAAATAGCCCAGTGTAGGAAGTCACACTTATGCACAAGCAGCCTTTAGTTAGGCATCTTCAGCTTTTCTTCTGTGAGCTCTTCAATACGGACTATAAGACTCTCCATCAGGTCAAATGTCACCAAAGCGCTCTGCAACACCTGAGACATATGAGACTGATCAGTTTTCTGGTCTTCCAGAGGCCAAAATATACATGACAATTAATAGGAAAGAAAGTATCTATACCTGGTGCTGGACCTCTGGGGACATATTAGATACTTTCTTATGCTTCACCTTTATACTTTTGACCAGTGTGGTGGCTTTAGCAGCATCTCTGGCTTCTAGAGGTGGACAATAGACATAGTTGGTAATACTAGACTGTGTACCATTGCACAAAGTTATTCTATTTATATATATTTTTCTAATCTAAAAGATTAGCAGTGGACACCTACCTTTAGCTTTTAGTTTTTGATTCTCCATAAGTGCCTTCAGCTCAGAAGAATAATATGCTCTTGATAAACTGATACACACACGCACCATTTTTAGGTAATCATCTTTGATTCTGCACAGTTCTTCCCATACACGTGTCTGAAGAGAGGAGAAGTAGATCATCAACTTTGTGTATGAATCAGTCCAGCTGGTGAAGAGCAGAGAAACTATTGAATTAGTCTAACTTACACTCCTCCTGAGTTCTTCATCTCTGATAAGGAGATAGCGTACAAGGTTCAGACTCTCCATTATCCTGGATAAGTAAAAACAGGGCAGTGCTCAATGTCTGTTTGGATAAAGTGAGTTTAAAGTTCCCATATTTACAGATGTTTGTATTTGAACAGCTTGAGAAGGTTGAGACTGAGTTTAGACACATACAATTAGTCACAGAGATTAGATTCTGTGTGTACGTTAAACCCCTGTTCATGTTACTCACCTGTCCATACTGTTGAGCAAATCTGTGTTGGGACCTTGTGACAAACATAACACCAGTCTCAACAGTGAGAGAAACTCAGCTCCCAAGAACCATTCACAGGTATTACCCAGCTAGAGGAGAGTTATCATAGATTAAACACACTCGGATCACACACACACAAATCATCAGATAAAGCAAAAAATATATTCTAAATTTTTAACAAACAACTGTTGCCTGACTTTAAACCCACACCTGTCATCTTTAATCTCACCTTCAGGGAAAATTCTACTTGGTTCTTGATGTTCTTTATTATATAACCTTCTACTCCTGCATGGTTGCTGGTTTTTAACATGCACCTGCAAAAGAAAAGTTGAGTTAGTTGGTCAATAGAAAATATTTTTATAAATATATATAATATATATATTTTATTTCTCTGTAAAATAAAACCCATAAGTTATTCACACCAACTCGTCCACAGAAAGTAATGTAATGTTCAAAAATGTTTTTTTTTTTTTTTTTTTTTGCTGACAATTCTTACCTGAAAAACTTGTGCTTTGCTTCAGCATCTAATTTATCAATGAAGAGCTGGAAAACCTGTAGTCCTGATTGTCTCTGGAAAGCAGTGATCGCACAAAGAAAAAACAGAAAATCCACATGTTTCACTTTATCACAGGTATAGAATACATTTCTTTCATCTGGGATATTTGTATACTCACCAAATGGTGCATTGGACAGTCGATGAGAATTTGCCGCAGGTTCTGTCATTACAAGAAAGCACAAGTCATTTATTGGTTGAAGTATTCATAGAGGGTCCAGAATAGAATATTCAGTTACATATTTTTTCAACATATTTAGTTTGATTTAAGACAGTAAATACTATGAAGAGTCTCTGCTTGCAAATTTGAGGCACTTCATATCCATATTGGATAACAAATGGTGCCCAAATTGTAAGGGCACACTTGACTACTAAATGCTTATAGGACAGCTGTGTCGTTTTATTAGTTAATGCGCAAATAGCTTATTATGATCCTGTAATAATGTGGCTAAAAACATCTCTCTCATAGCGCAAAGATAGTTGGTTTGCTGAAATTCAACATAATCTTCAGAAGAGGCAGGTGTTCACAAGAGAATTGGAGTATTTTCTGCATTTAACTGTTTAGAGACAGGGGTGTGACATGTAGCAAGGTACCCTGTAAATCAAAATGTCTTATAAAATTCTTAGTTCACCTTTTAACCTTGTAAAGAAATTAAACTGAAGTCATGCTAGTCTTACCTGTGGTACACTATAAAAGCTTCGCAGTTCCAGTAGGCTCACTGGGAGGCTGTTGTCCTGCACACTCTCCAAGCTTTTTGCATAAAGTGTCTGATTGATAATAGCACAATTATTTCCAAAAAGAAAATACGTAGTTTATTGTATAATGTATATTGATGTTCCCTTACCAGTCCTTTGAGCAAGTGTGATTCCTTTTTACTGTTAAACAAACAAGATCATAGGTTATTTTAAGAAATTATTTTGAAACCATAACCATATTTAATGTTGTTTTCACAGCATACCTACTAAGCAGCTGATTGATATATTCCATATTGCACTGAAGAACAAATACAGGACTAGAGCAGCAGGAAAAAGTGTATTTTAGTTTACAGCACAGTTACAAGTAACTCATATGTATGTCAGTGAAGGTGCATCATTAGTCTGACCATATTATTGTTTCTCATCTCACCTGAACACTACAGGAAATCTATCTATGGTGATGAGCTGGACAAATAGTAGGTAAGCCAGACATGCTCGTGATTCTTTAGACTGACGGTCGTCCATCTGGAGGTTTTTCTTCAGAGAGTTGAAAAACAGAAGCTCTGACAGCGACTGTTGGATTGCGGTTAGTGTGGCCTGTAGGATTGGGTAGGGAAATTGACATCATTAAAATACGTAACGGTGAAAAATAACCTGCTGTATTACTGCTTGGAAGAAGGTAGGACCTTGGTCTGACCATTATCTCTGTTGCAAAAAGCCAAAGTGATGATTTCCTGTCTCTGTTTAGTTCAGCTTCTAGCACAGGCTCTCTCAAGCTCTTCATGCAACTGCAAGGAAAAACTGATCGTAACCAAGCCTTATAAAGCCATTAATACTTCATGTAAAATGGTAATACTGTCAAGTGAGAAGTCCTGAGAAAGTGTTAAATATGCGTTGTTATCAACTGAAACAGCCTAAAAGCAATTACTGTTTCATACAGAAAAACTTAAATGTAATGTAGCATTGTATAAAAAACTTACAACTTGAGCAGCTCAGTCCTTAGCACCTCGTCCTCAGTGGTGCAAACATAGTTTCCATTTTTCAACTTCACCTCCAGCACAAAAGACTTTGTAAATTCAGCCAAGGCAGTGCAGCAGCAGCACAGTCCATATTCATCAGCCTCCTCCTGCTGCTGGGTGTAAGGCACAGGCAACCTGGTCAGCTGCTTTTGCAGGGCAGACAGAGCCAAGCCCACACAGGCTGCCCTGTTTTCATCCAGACGAAGCAAGACTAAGCAAGACATAAGGCTGATGTTAATATTAATGTACAGCAGGTGGAGCCAGATACCATTAGTAACACCTGCATGCTTAATCAGTTTGAAATAACTACTTGTGTCCATGAATGCTCTGTAATTAACAGATTTCAGATATTTGTTAATGACAGAATAAAGAATATTTGTAAAGACAATATCAAGAATAAGGTTATAGCTCCAACATAATTCCTTGTAAGAGCTGCTACAGGCCGTCATTATGCATAATGCTTCTTAGTCATCACTAATGACAAATAAGATTGACTTTAAAGTATCAGTCATTAAAGCTCCACCCATTGTGCATGAGGTATATGATTAATAATATGGGTCTCTCTATAGCCAACAGTTTTTACAAATAGGTAATTGGGAGCAATTGTAAAGTATTATATTAATTGACATTCTTAATGTTGCAGGCTATGATATATTTGAAGACTTACCAGCTCATAGTAAGCCATGCGTAATATGTGATATACTGTACGTATAATTCATAACAGAGTTGTTACCTGTTTGAAGATGTGGAACAAGAGCTGTGATGGTCTCAGAAATGGCACCTGGATGAATATCCTCAATAAGTGCGAGCAAACTCTGCACAAGCTTCTCTGGCCTGCAAGTCTAAACAGCAAAACAGACATTTAACTTGATACTGTATGTAGGAAGCATGTGTCATTATGCAGTAGATGTTTATGCAGTTTACGTACCCTGGTCAGATGTGTAATTGCAGTCTGGCAGTGTTTGAGCGTGTTCTCTTTTTTAACTACCTCATTTACAAGAGGCGCCATGAGAACAAAACCCATAGACTTCACAATCCCCTGGGTGCAAGAGAAAAATGTATATACACATAAGCAGAAGATTTAGTGTTGCCTTCCTTTTCATTTGCATGTCACTACCTAAACAGGTGCATGCAACTGCAACAACTGCAGCTTCACACTTGGTTTGCATCTGAACAGACCAACTGTGGCTTCAAGTGTGATCTAACAGGTCATAGGTCTAGGTCGAAAATAAAAGCATGATTGTGGGTGACAGGAGGACGTCTTCACAATGGTAGAGCTGGAGAGCTTTTGCTTGTGCTTGTACAGTAAATGGGCCTCAATACAAGACGCATTATCCGAATGTTTGCTACTAGCCTTGGCGTAGGAACATCAGTGTTTCTAATGACTATGATGTCTTCATTGTCAGGTTTAACATGGTGACACTGTAATTTGGTACAAATTAGAGGGAAAATAAAAAGATTCATAGTAAATCAAGCTCAGTTTAAACCAAATTACACACATTACAGATTTATTATTGGAAATTTATGCATACATATTCTCTCTCTACCATTGGTATGCACTGATTAATTAATTAATGACAATGTATAAATCTGCAGTGTACACCTGTATCTCCTATGTTCATTCTCCCAAGACCATGTTGAAAGCCAGGGATTTCTCATTTGATAATCAGTCATTGAACCACTTGGCATCACTTTGGCAACAGAAACAGGAAGGAGTAATAAATGCCATTATTCTAAAAGTACACTATTTATAATTGCATAAAGTGTGTAGAAATGGGACAACCAAGGGCACTTAGAGGAGTGCTGCATTGAAGAGGGTTATCAGTGGAGCGAGAAATCTGAAGGAATATCTTCTTGCTCCCCCTCCACACCTCCATGTCAGAAGGCCAGCAGTCACAGAGTAGTGGCTGGTCTGCATGTTAATGTTTAGCGTAGCAGCAGGGAAGTGGCTGCTGCTGTTCGCTTCAGTAGATATGTGGTCACTGTTGAGGTTGCAGTGTGACTGTTTGTGCGTTAGTCCCCTGTGACAGATTAACACTGTCAGTATACTGTCACTTCATATGGGCAAGGTGTGACAGCTGCTAGTCAGGGTAGAGGGTCGATCAGATCTGTCTGTTGTGTTGGTGGAAAAGTACCTGGTTTTTCTCATCCTGAATGAATTTCAGTAGTTGTGCACTGTTGCCCTCAGTGAGACAGGTAAATCCTAAAGTCTCCATCTGCTTGTAGTGCTCTAGCTTCAGATCTTCCTCTGGAGTGTCTCGCTAAACAGAATGAAGGATTAACCATAGTGACTTTGACATATTATATATTTTTTTAAACCTTGAACAAGTCATTTAATTACACAATGTTTATATCTACAAATGAGCTTTATCTTAAAATCTTAAAATCTAATTGCAGTATCAAAATAATGTGATGTAAATCTATGTAAATGAAGAAGTAGATAAATTACAACCTTTATTATCATTACTGTACTGTGAGTCATATGTGGGCGAGTTATTCAGACTTCAAAAGGTCATTATCCCACAGAATCATTATGATAGGTGATCATGAAAGTGATTGACTTACCCATCTCTGGATGATGTCATTCACTTGAACTTCATTCATCATCAGAGTCTCCTGAGCCCTCAGAGGCAATCCTATTATCAATGTGCCTTTATTTTCAATGTAGCACAGTAGACCCTGGGGAAGCCGTAGGAACCAGTGTCAGCGGCAGTATCAAAATGATCAAACATGGAGCTCTGCTGAGACTCGGTCTGTAAGAAACCTGACCATAAACCTCTTATCTCCCTTTGTGCTTGACATGTAATAGGATTAAACCAGAGCACGCCTGTATGGTCACAGAAAATCTGGAAGGTTCCAGTAGTAATAACACACTCAGTCCTGCAAAATAAATAGTAATGCACTAATGCATAGGTCACGCTTTAGAAGGACTACATTTATATTATACTAAAGACTGTTCTGTGAATAGTTGTGTGATTTAATGGTATTCAAATGAATGTGTTTGTGCTTACCCAGCAAACTACAGCCCACTCACACGTTCGCTCACTAAAATATTTGCCTAATTTCCTGTACTGTAGGTGGGGATATGCCACTAAGCACAGTCTGACTGAAATAGCAATTCATATACATTTTCATGTTGCACTGACGTGATCATGTTGAAAATACTATTTATAATGTTTTGCAGCTCTATTATCTTAAAGCGAGCATTTCTTTGCCATAAATGCCTCAAAGCATACTCAGGTGTCATAGATTGTTGAATAGTTTTTCCTCCACCATTTTAGCATCTACTTGCACTTCCATTCATTTTATTAAAAATAAAAGTAGACATGATGTTTATCATCTCAAGCAATTTATACTGTGCAGAAATGAAAGAAAAACAGTAACATACAATGGCAATTTTCTCTGTCTGCATAAATGTGACCAATAAAACATGACGGTACAATATAATCAGATTTGTCCTAAAACTAGATAAAGAGCACCTAAATTATTTACTTGTTTGTTGTGGAAAAATATCCAAGATTAAATATGTGTTTGTGGCTTCAATAACTTTGAGATTGGATACTGGTGACACATTACACTAGACAAAGAGGTGTCTGTTGTGTTTTGGTTAGCGGTTAGTCATGATGGTAATGTAAAAATGAATGGAACATATTACTACCCCAATATACAGACACAGTAGACAGATGACTGCACTGTGATTTACATTTCTACTCCTTTACAGCAGGTGGTACAACTCCAGGAAGGTCAAAACAGCAGCCGGGAGCTTCATATGTGTCCACATATTGTAGATAAACATATACAGGTCTCATCTTCTGTTAGCTTCCTTGTTCTGACCCTCCTTTATTACACGATTCGTCAGTTCCTGGTTAAATTCTATTGGCCGTTGATTTTTCACAGGGTTGTCACAGTTTATCCCAAAAGGAAAAATCCAAGTGTGAACAGCAGAATCTGTGAGCAGGGAAGTTTTCAACAGGAGCAAATCCTCGTGGGAGCAGTGACATTTTAAGTGCAAGGAAAGAGTTTTGAGAAGAAGCATAACAGAATCTTAACATGAAATATCCTCTCAAATTGAAAAACTATCCTCTTGATGAAAGATAGAAGATTTCCTTCATATTTATCAATCTTGCACATAAGATCAAGAGATTTTAGCCCTGAACAGCTACCTGCTTCATGGTCTTCCAGCGTTTCCATAGGATTAAGGTCAGGACTTTGACTCTGTCATTTCTAAACATTACATTTCTTCTGCGTTAATCATTCTTTGGTAGAATGATTTGTGTTTAGGGTTGTCTTGCTGCCTGTTCCACTTTCTGTTCAGTGTCATTTCATGGATGGATACCTTGACATTTTTCAGTTTTCTCATCGTCAAACATAACACTTATTCATGTCAGAAAGTTGGACTTTGGTCTCAGGCGTCGAGAGAACATTCTTTGAATACTCTTCTGGTTTATCCACATGGCCTTGAGCAAACTGAAGATGGACAGCATTGTTTTTGTTTTTTTTGGAGACTAGTGACTTTCTTTTTGCAACCCCATGCTCACCATTGTTGTTCAGTGTTCAGCTGATGGTGGACTTATGAACACTTGAGTAGCTACGGCCAGAGAGGCCTTTAGTTTCATAGATATTACCCTGTGATTCCTTGTCACCTCCTGGACTATTACATGCCTTGCTCTTAGTGTTATCTTTCTTGGTTGGCCAGTTGTGTGGACTGCAACAATGTTCTCAGTTTATACATGATCTACCTGAAAATCAACTGGTGGAGTCCAAACTCTTTTATTGTAACACTTTCCATCCTAGTGAACATCAGCAAACAAACTCATTCAGCCATGTCACATCTGTGTTGTCAAATTCCAATTTTGATGGATTTGATTAAATAAGGCAGACTCTACATTGAAATAATTTAGTTCAAATGAACTGTTAATGCATAAGGTTCATACAGTGCTCAGCATAAATGAGTACACCCCATCAGATTGGTCAGAAAACTTTTACATTTCCTTTCAGAATCAACATTTTCAATGGGATACTATACCACAAAATACTCCCACAAATGTGGGCCAGTGATTGCAAGCAAGATTTGCTAATTTGCTCACACAGAAATGTAAATATCCTAACCAATTCATTCAGGACCACTTTTCAAAAACAAATACACCCCATTAAAAGGCTTAGGAACAAAGCAAAATTTTGGACCATCAAATTTGAATTAACAAAAAAATAACCACAGGTTAGTCTAATTGTTTATTAAACAGGCATTTTGACTATAAAAGGGCGTTACTTAACAAAGAAACCCCTTACCTTTCAATGGGGGTGTACTCATTTATGCTGAGCACTGTACCTTTGCTCCATACAAATATTTCAGATTAGATAATTTTCCTTAGTAAAGTACCTAATAAACTGGCATGTTAGTGTAAATTACAATGGTCTGACATTGCAAAAAGGGTAATAATAATAATGTGATATATATCTGATTCATAGATATTGCACTAAGAGGAGTGGAATTGCTTAATAAGAGCAGCACTGGAGTCTCATTGTAACTTGACAGTATATTAGACAAATAAATCCACCTGTTTACAGAGAGGCAGAGGGATTAAGAATGCTTTTCCATGATTACCTAATGACAACATATTGCTTCTCTATGTAAACACAAAGGCTTCAAAGGCTTGGATGACCCCCCCCCACCTAACTCTCCAGTGTGTGTGTGCTTGTGTAATATAATAGAAATACAATCACTGACATCCTGCTTCAACCATGACAGCTTCAGTAAAGGAGCAGCTTGAGTACTGATTTTAGATGAATAGGGAGCGAAGCATGTTTGAACGGTCGGATTTAGCCGACAGCTGCCGCTCAGGTTTGCTCTCTGTATTGCAGTGTGATGACAGCCTCAGGCAAAAGCCACAAAGCAAATACAGTAGGCAAACTGCTGCTCGCTCCATGTTTGTCCCTGATTTTGTCATTCTTTATTGCTGGCTGATGAAGTTTTATTTTGACAGTGGTCCCTGGATGCAGAAATGACGAAAGTGTATAATCTAGGATTATGGTTAGTGTGTTTATATGATATTGCTTATGTTTTCATTACTTGCAGTTGCTAATGCACAGGAGCACTTTAGATAAATAGTTTTATTGTTGTTTATATTATTTTTGATTTAATTTTAAAAACAAAAACATTTGTATTGAACTTAGAGTAGTCCTGTTATGTCTAATTGAGGGTTTATATTTTATTCTGGGACTTCATTCATACGAGCTTCTATGATTTTAAAGTTTAAAAAGTTTAAATACATGTTATACTGCTTCTTGCATTATAACAGCTCCTCTGGACTTGACACTAAAAAGGCTTGTTTGAGCTCCTGTGTCTTTAAGATCCCGCCTTTGCCCCCATCCTACTCTGTTCTGATTGCCCAGCTTGTGGAAGACTTCCGGTGGGCTGAACTATGCCCAAACTAGAACCCAAACTCCTAATTAAATTTGGCTCAGGTCTATGTATGGGAAATTTGCTACCATGCTGACCAAGGTTGAATATGTGCTGTAAGGAAATACTGAAGGTGATGTAATGTTGACTGCCCCTGCTTTCCCCTTGTGTGTATGCTGTAAATAAATAAACATTCAATTTTTGTAGCTTTACCTTCATAAACTGTGTGTGCTGAATTTTAGAGTAACACATGAGCCATTCAAGAAAATAGCTGATCCAAAACAATATATTTCACTCCCGATTCCTCCACCTGCCCAGGTACAATTGGAACAGCTCCATCCTTCACCAACAACCTAGCCGGAAATCCTGCTGCATGAGGCAGGTTGTTGTAACGTACCCATGAAATGTAACAAACAGATAAAAAACATTGCTACGTTTGTTGCTGGTTCAAACTGCATTCATTGATATTTTATGGTTTAATCTTTGGGAAAAGTAAACAAATACATTTTCCTTCACAGCTGAAAAGGCACTTCCTGAAAGACACATCAAACTCTGTATGAACACTAAAAGTAGCGCTAGCCATGAGCAGAGCAGTGGCAGCTAACCTGAGAGGGTGGGTGTGATGGTGTACTTAGTGTGTAGTACCCACAGTGGCCAGTTTTCTACACTGCTTGACATCAACCGATGCAGCATTTTAAAAACGAGTTTAAAAACAAAGCGAATGGACTGGACTGAAACCTGGGAGTTTCATTACCAGTCACCATGCAAACACACGTACGCCTCAAGCTTTGGGCCTCTGACTATATGTAACGCTGACACCCAGCTTCACAAAAGGATGTTTCTAACATCAGAACACAAAAAGCATAATATGACCTCTTTAATGTGCAATCCTGGTTTTAAAATCTCCATAAGAATCTAGTAAGCTAGTATTTTTATCAAACCACTGGGTCCAAAGTCGAGAGCTACTTTTCTCACTTTGAACATCAAAATGCCTACTGCATCCATTGTTGTTGAAACTGAAAACTTTGTGCTGAGCACATGCCAGAAAAAAGTCAAAATTAGCTCAGCTTTACATGTAAAAAAATTCTTTGATGGTGACTGAAAGCAGTTGTCACTTTCCAACTCAGGAGGGCACTGTTTGTCTAGAGGCCCATATCCATGGACGTAGAATGGATTAATCATTCAAAACCTTATGGAAGCATGTATATATTCTCATTAGGTGGTGATGAATCCATGTTTGTAACTCTAGGTCAGGGGTTTTCAAGTATTATTTAAGGACGTCCGAATAGAGAAAACTTCCTCATGTCGGGGTCCGCAACATGATCATGTTTAAATTGCATTATTATGTAGTTATACATAAATATTCATATAGAAAGAGAAGTAACTTGTCATTAAGCTATAATTCAGCGCCATTTTAACAATATTCCAATGTAACTCTGGACTCTGGAGGCTACATACAATAAATAATAAATAAAATAAGAAAAAAAGCTGACACTGTCAAACACATCAATGGACTTCTCTACAGCTCAGACTGTGGAGACTATTATTACTTTATTATTATTTTCTGTAACCTAACCGTCAAATTTAGTGGGAAACATTTCTCAGATGTATTTCTGTGTTTAGTTACATCATGGTGTTTCCCACTTTTAACCACTGAGAGCAGATCTCAGAGCAGAGGAGATGCAGTGGTTAAAGTATGAAGGACGAAGATCCACCGTTTAGCACACGTCATGTCAAACTGACTCACAATGTCGCTGCTTTTCTCTCTCTCGTCTTCTCTCTCCTTCATATTCACGGTTTATTTCCGCGTCTCTGTTCAGTGAAGAAGATATTTATCTTGTTAGTTAAGTAGCAGAGGGGGTTGTTAATCAGTGTCAGCTGTTTTGGTGTTAATGAAATTAATAACAGGTGCAGTAAAGAGGCAACAATGAGACGACCCCAAAAACAGGAATGGTTTTGCAGGTGGAGACCACAGAAATTTTTCCCACCTCATCTTTTTTTGACTGCTTTTCAGCAGTTTTGCATTTGACTAGGGTCAGTGTCACTACTGGTAGCATGAGGCGATACCTGGAGCCTACAGAGGTTTCACAGACAGTCCAGCTCCACCAGGATGGCACATCAATACGTGCCATTGCCAGGAGGTTTGCTTTGTTTCCCAGCACAGTCTCCAGAGCATGGAGGAGATTCCAAGAAACAGGCAGTTACTCTAGGAGAGCTGGACAGGGCCATTGAAGGTCCTTAACCCATCAGCAGGACCAGTATCTGCTCCTTTGTACAAGGAGGAACAGGATGAGTACTGTCAGAGCCCTACAAAGTGACCTCCAGCGGGCCACTGGCCTTAATGTCTCTGACCAAACCATTAGAAACAGACTTCATGAGGGTGACCTGAGGGCCCCACGTCTTCTAGTGGGCCCTCTGCTCACTGCCCGAGACCGTGGAGCTCGACTGGCCTTTGCCAGAGAACACCAGAATTGGCAGGTTCTGGTTCAGGTTCACTCTGAGCTCGTGACAGACGTGAAAGGGTCTGGAGAAGCTGTGGTGAACGTTATGCTGCCTGAAACATTGTTCAGCATGTTCGGTTTGGTGGTGGG
>JAUBNQ010000020.1:3355790-3370057 GCA_032353495.1 Ctenopoma kingsleyae | reverse complement strand
TATATATATATGCGCTCATTGACTATTTTACAATTTGCACTATCAATTCTTTTTCTCATTAACTGTGTAACATGGATTTGTGCATGAATCTCACAGCTTAACACATCATCTCATCACAAATTTTCAGCAAGATAAGACTCGAATATCATGTACACAGTAAAAGGCAAAAGCTCTTTTTCTTGTCGCTGGTGTTCAGGAGATTTCATTTTCATGTATTTTTCCCCTAAAGAGAAGAGAATCTGTTGTAGCCTTTTAACCAGAGTGGATCCTTTTAATGTCACCTTCAGGATTCATACGTTATTAGACATGACTTCAGATAAAAGACAAAACCAGGCCAACAAGGCAAGCACCAGCTGCGGTAAAAGGATTGAACAGAGGTTCATTTTGTCAACTACAGAAAATGTAAAATCGTGTGTGTGTGTGTGTGTAAAACCACCCAGAGAGCCGTTCTTCCTGAGCTGTGACAGAGCAGCCTTTTTGTTCCTGAGTGACAGCTCACATCCAAATTGTCTAGTGATATGTAATGCTAAATGAACCGGATAAACATGTCTTTAAATGAATGGACAACACTCCCCCACCCCCCTCTTTCATCAAACCTATGGTTTGCCATCCTACCCACCCTCCCACACACCCGCCAGTACTCGGACTCATGCTGTTCAGGGCCCTAGACCCTCACAGCAGAGCCTGGCTAATGGAAAGCTTTCAAGGTGGCCACAGAAAAATGTCGACTCTCATTTGGCCTTCACCATTCGCTGATGTCACTAGTGTGTGTGTGTGTGTGTGTGCGTGGGGGGTGGGGGGCGGTCATGGCTTTAGAATCACACACACGCACAAACAACTTGGGACACACCATTATAAACAAGAATAAAAACTGAAAATGACAACACTGTCCACCCCCTCCCCTGCACGCTCACACCTGCGTGGTCTGTTTGAATGTCACATTATCTTAGACTTAAATTCTGGTCAAAAATCCCTTAAAATACATTTTATTATATTATTATGTTTTATTGTTGTAGTATACTAATAATAGTATTACAGTTGTATTAAGAATGATAATAAACTTAGAGCACTTTTCTAAAGAAAAGTTATGAAGCGCACTGTTGGAAACCACAACACTGTGGTGTGAGAAGTGAGGTTTGCATAGTTCAGGGAAGTAGCTATAGTCGTCTGGTCATGCAATATATTGAAGTTAAATCTTTTCTAGCATGGACGCTGAAAGTGTATAGGCTAACTGAAACAGCTGTAATTTGTTACCTGTTTCTCTCTTCAGTCGTCTCTTCAGCAGGTCTGATGCTGCTCAGTACACCGGAGGTTTCTTTATTTTTCAGGACATTTCAAATTGTTGTATTGACTGTCCTCAAAGTTTGTGCAGTGTCTTTGGTGCCTTGACTACCACTCTCCCACGGACAGCTCTCTGGTTTTATGTTGATTTATCCTTTTTAACAAGTCAATTTAACATTAGTGTCACAGTTAAAAACCCAGTGGTTCAAACCAGAACCAGTCATTTAGAGCTCTTCAGTCTCACAGCACACAGCTGTGGTTGTTGCTTCATAAATCCAGATATAAATAACAGGAGATCAAAACTGTAATTCTACCATGTCATATTCATCGATTTATTTTTAAGTCAGTTCCCCACAATGTGCAGCAAACAAACTGATTAGTCATGCTGTTCCAGTACTTTTAAGAAGGGACGGTGTTTCTGTCAGATGAATTAAACTGTTTATATAGTACACATTAGATAGCAGTTGAAATGAATACACACAGTAAACAGTACCAGTAGTAATACTTTTAAAACATGCATTAGAAATGCTGAATAAAAGTATAAAATAAGGTGCCAGACAAGGTACACTAGTAGTAGTAATGTACATACATACACATAGATTCATAGCGTGCTTGAAACATCACAACATACTAAATGAAGACAGTCTAACATTAATTGCTTTGTGAATGGTGCAAAACTCTATTATCACACACACACACACACACACACACACACACACACACACACACACACACACACACAAATGCATGATTGTTCAGTGAGACACCGTAACGCTGTAAATGTGGTCCAGAGGCTGTGGCTGGCGCACCAGGAAGCAGCTTGTCCACCCAAAGAGGCTGTCTCTCTCCACGCGTGTTCAGCCTGTCAGCTGCCTCGCTGATGTCTCTTGTTATTATTTTCCTCTCGTTCTCCTGCCTTTTCTTTGCAAAGTCATGAATAATTTGTGTCTCCGCCTTGTCGCTTGATGACAGCTGTGCAGTCTGTTTTTCAGATCAGGTGAATAATGAATAAGCCTCGGCAACAAAAGAGCTGTGTCCTACGTGAGCTCTGCCTCCCCTCGTCTGTCCCTGCTTAGTTGGCGTGTCAACCAGTGGGGACGGGAACAGGTGAGCAGGAAAGTCTTTCTGATGCTGAAACTCTGTGTATACACACGATGTGAAAACAGTTTTATTTGGTATCTTCTCATCTTCCAGGAACTATACTTACCATCATTTCCTGTACTCAAGCACATTAATCAGTGCTTTTTCTCAGAAGCTTGCTGCTAGAAATCCTGTATCACTCTCTGGTTATCTCTCTTATATCTCGTCAAACCTGTGTGAAATCTGCTGCACACAGCGTGAGAGCAAACACGGCCTTATTATTACAGTATACACAGCAGGTCTTCTCACTCTCAGGGAAATAATCACATCAGCTCCCACTTTCTTGCGTCCTCTCTATTTTCTTTCTCATGAAAAGCACAGAATGAATGAATGTGGTCATGTTGCTGACTGTAAATATTCAGCTGCTCGGCTGTGATCTTTTTTTAAAGCTATGAGGGACAGTATGTACACATGTGATCTTGTCAGGCCCTGAGTCACAGATGTCAATCAGGAGAAGGGGTCTGGTTTCAGAAGCTGACCTCAGGTAACATCTCAATGTTTAAGCCTTATTTCAAGAGGGTTTTTTTTTTTTTTTCATATTAAAAATTCAGCTTGGAAGTGGTCTTTGTAGATGTGTCTCCAACACCGTATCTAAGAATAAAAGCCTTAATAGATGGTTTAATTTCAGCTTGGACATTCATGCAGCGTGTTCAAACAGCAGAAGATGCAAAAGAAAAAAAATCAAAATTCAACAGCAGTGTGACTCTAAAATCCCTCGTTTATCATTCATGTGTGCTTCAAGATTAATAATGAATCATCCAAAACCACAAAGCTCAGACAGTGAACTTTCTAATTGCACAACTATGTCTGTCAAGAAAAGTTAATCCAGTCATACCTCTGTGTGTGTGCACACGTGTGTGTGTGTGTGTGTGTGTGTGTGTTTTTGACTGTGCACTCCCGAACAGAGATGCAGGCCTAGATTTGAGCCCCAGACTGCAACGCTCTGATTACTCGCCCACTCGAATCGATCGAGCCATATTCTATTCATTTTTGATATGCCTCGGGGCAGTGGGGTAATGCTTTAAAAAAAAAAAATCCACCCCGTGCCCTTAGAGGAAATCTGGTCAGTCTTAATTTCTTTTTTCTTTCTGAGATTGTGCTTGAGATTAAAAGATTTCTGCAACGAACGCTGACGTTTTTTTTTGTTTTTTTTTGTTGTTGTTGAAAGTGCTGGCATGTTAAAAGAAAGAAAAAGGTACGAGGGGAGTTTGGTGCCAAAGGTTCACTCTGCGTACGTGTTGTGCGCAGCGGCGCGTTATCGCAGCAGAGATCAGCCGCTTGCCCCTCACTTCAAAGGGTCGTGATGAAGCTGCCTCAGAGTGTTAAAGACATTTAATGACAAAGTCATCGCAGCAGGAGAAAAATCCCCCTGCGATCACACTCACCACCACTGTGGGCCGTTTTTAAAATGACAGCATCTCTCTCGGTAGTTTATTTTCCACGTTCAGAAACTGCAGATTTCCTGTCGACCTGTGTGACCTGTGAAAATAAACGTGTCTTTATCCACAGAGAATGGATGAGTCCGGTGAGCACAGCTCCTCTGACTTTCCCTGTTCTCCTTTAGTCTGTTCGTCTTGGCGCTTAAAATATTCAGTATTTTCGCAGGCCCTGGATGTTGTAGGGTTTTTTGTTTTTTTTTTTGGGAGGGGGACGAGGAAGTGAGGCATAGAAAATCCTTGTGAGTCAGAGATTTCAATCATTGTTGAGGGAAGACGACTAACCGACTGTTCCTCTCGGTAGAATTAGAAAGGATGAATTGTCACTAAGTCATTTAGGTGCGTTTGTTTCCACGGTTATGAAAGGAAGTGATAACGTCTGAAATATCGTTTCTGTTTCTGCTGCCAGCTTCTTTAACGTGCTGTCGTTTCTGCAGCTTTACTGTCGGTGTTTTAAGACAACCAATTTTAATCTGCTCATCACTCCTTCCATGTTATTATGAATCTACTGTCTCAGCAGCAGTCTCCCTGAGGATCACAGCTGCTGCATGCTTTGTGTTGTCTTTTTTTTTTTTTTTTAACAGCCATAGGGGTTAAAAAGCATTTGGTTAACGGTTAAATCTGCTCACACTGTTTAAGGTTCAAACACTTGGGTACAGTGGTCAAAACAAACAGGAGCCTCCGGGCACTCCCAATCACGGCAGCGAGGTGGTTAAATACTCCACAAATACTTTGTTAAAAAGCACTTTCATTGAATTCACTGTCAATTAGAATGACACTAATTCGATTCATACTAATTCTCATCATAATAAATAAGCAGGTTATTGTATGAAACCTTAGCGCGTATTTTAAAAAAAATATGATTTCAATTAAAGAAAACACAAAAAACAAACAACCCGAGGGAAAAAAAATATTTATTTGGTTTTCTTACGAGAAAATGTGCAAAATGGGGGAAAAAAAAGAAATGAAGATATGAGCTTGGTGAGTGTAAAGCTCCCTCATGGTCTGTTTATAAAATCACACAGTCTGAGGAGGCTGTTGTGCCAGCATGGATACCTGCGCTCTTTGGAGAGGCGCAGATTTCCGTCTATTCTCGGTGACTTTGCTGTCGGTCCGGTTATTGAAGTGCGACTACAAATATTTTGGGTTCAAATTCCCACCGCAGCTGATTCATATCAGTTGGCATACATACACCGTAAATGAATTTGATCACGCCTCGTCCTCACAGCCTCTCCGCTCCTCACGCTCCACAGCTTATCTCTGGTTCTCTGGGCCTTTCGAACAAATCTGCAGTTGTTGATTTTAGTGTTGCCGACGTCTCCACGCTGCAAAATCGTCTCATTCGTGACATTTCTACGTTTTTCTTTAACAAAATAAATAAAGAAAATCTGCTGTTAATATCTTTTAAATATATTTGTAACATTATGTTTTTACAAAGTGGATGAAAGAGAGTCTTATTCCAGAAAGAAAAAAAAAACGTCCTCCCGCAGCTCGATTATTTGGCTCCTGTCTGAAAAGTAAAGAACTGAAAGACTCTAAGATGCGACGACGTGAAGCGCCCGGCGCAGCGGCAGCGGCAGCGGCGGCTTCATTTGAGTCCGTGCTGCGCCTCTTTGTGTCTCCTCAGATCCACCTTTCTTTGGAAACCTTTGCCGCAGAGGTCGCAGCCGAAAGGTTTGTATCCGGTGTGTTTCCTGCTGTGCGTGATGAGGTTGGAGCTCTGGCTGAACGCTTTCCCACACACCTGGCATTTGTGCGGCTTCTCACCTGAAGAAGAAGAAGAAAAAAAAAGAGTTGGAGTGAATATGATTCTATTTTACGGAAGGACATGTGGGGGGTTTTGCGCACAGAGGCGCGGCCTTCTCCGCTCACCTGTGTGGATGAAAGTGTGTTTCTTCATGTCGGACTTCTGGTGGAACCTCTTCCCGCAGTACTGGCACGGGTACGGCCGGGTGTCGGAGTGGATGAGCAGGTGCGTCGACAGAGTAGACGATCTCTTGAAACTTTTGCCGCATATTTTGCAGTCGAAACTTCTTTCCTGAAACGTGAGCACAAGCTACCGTTGAGTCATTTCAAGTCAGCGCACCATCTCTTGACAGGAAGGCAGGTTCTAAAAACAAGATGCAGACCCAGAGAAGGTGTGAATTGCAGGATGCGGTTGAAAAACGTGTGAAGTTACCTGAGAGTGCACAGCTTTGTGCTGCTCCAGACTGACTGCGTGTCCGAAGGTTTTCCCGCAGATTTCGCACGCGTAAGGCCTGGTGCCGCTGTGCGACCTGCGGACGTGGACCTCCAAACCGTGCGGAGTGGAGAACACCTGATGGACACAGAATGATTGGAAGTCTTTAGAAATATTTTTCTCTTAATAAATTTCATCCTTTGTAACCACTGACACGCAGCAGTGTGTGTGTGTGTGTGTGTTTTATAGGAGCACACAAACCATTTATCAGTTAGATTTCAAATCAACAACTCAAATGATCCCACATCATGACATTATAGAAATGTTGTTCATGCAGCTCATCTGTTTGTTTGTCCATCCTCACCTTACTGCACTTGACGCACTTGTAAGCACCATTAAGGAAGGGGCTGGGGCACAGCAGGTCAGACTGGGCCTTCACGTTGTGACTTTTTCCGTGCAGGACTCTGTCAGGCAACAGCAGGACAACAGGATGCCTCCTGTACGTGTTGTAATTCTCTTCTCCCAGAGTCCGCTCTGTGTACAGGGCGGAGTGGGCGCTCTCGTCCCCATAAAAGGCTGCTGGCCCCCGGTCCACCTCCATGCTGGGGCGGAAGCTCTGGTGCACCAGGGGCCTTAGCCCGGGCCTCGGGTAGCTGCTCCAGGCATACGGCCGGAAGGGAACGGTGAAGGGCTGGGTCTCATCCACCAGAGGAGACAGGGATTTCTCTGAGTCAACTGGAGAGAGGAGCGGAGAGGACAGATGAAATTTTAATGAAACCAGTGACATGGCTAAAGGGAGGCATTTCCAAGACCCCAGGGGGGGCCAACAGGCTCACACGAGGAGTCATGCAATGTTCTTTAGAGAATTCCCAAATGAGGAAAGTGTTGGGGAAACCAGGAATACGAAATGAAAGACAGGAGGTATGAATCAGGAAGAAATGGAAACTGTGGCCTCCAGTAGTTTCAAGGCCGAACACTGAAATATGATGAGTTAATAAAAATAAATAAAATGACAGCACGAGTCACCAAACAAGTAAAATATTCCACAAAATATAACGAAAAATAACACAAATAAAATCTGTTTCTTTCTTATTTTATTTCTGATAACATATAATAACAGTACTGAGGCTTGAAGGTTGTTGGATCTACAGTGACTTTATCACCGCTTCAGACTTTTATTGTGTGCTGTGTTTATGATCTGCGGCAGCGGACAGAAATTATCTCGTGGTGGTGGTGGTGGTGGTGGTGGAGTAACCTACCTGGTGATGCCGATGGAGACGGAGGCCTCCAGAAGTTCTCGTACTCCGGGGAAGCACCGCACGGACTGTCGGCGGAGCTCATCGGGGACTTCGGCGAATAATCAGCGGCATCAGCCGGGTGGGAGTCCGGCGAGAGACCGTAGGTGTCCAACGTCATGTCGGCGTCATCCTGGAGCTTATCAGCATCTTAGAGGACACACGGGGGTGGGTGAGTGGGTGGGGGGGTGACAGCCAGCATCTTCACGAAAACGAGTCAAGCAAGGACGATGTTTGAGTCTAAATAAAATGATCAGCTGTGTTCTACTGCAGTCTGAAATAACACTGATGATGATGATGATGATGATGATGCTGCTGTCACAACACGACAGCACAATTAGACATCACCTCACCTCTAGCTGTCAACAGGAAGAGAATAAAAAAATACCTCGCTATGAATAACAGTGTTAAGAAAAAATCAGAAATGCTAACGATACTATTAAAATGAGTCGTCGTTTGTCTCAGTGCCAACTATTTTTAATTCTGCATTTTCTGGAAAAGAAAAAAAAAAGTTTCTGAAAAACTGAAACGACGCTTCTTTTTGTTTTTGCTCAGCTACAAATCCGTGATCCTGACCCTGAAGTTTTTAATTTAATGAAGTCCTCAGCAATAGATCTCGTTCTGTACACTGTCTGACATTAATGTGACCAAAAACCTTATAAAAAAAAAAACAACCTCTTTTATTTGGCTGCATCAGACGTGATGAATAAACTGATGCGTTTACGCACTGCAGAGGATTTAGAAACGCAGCATACCTGAGCAGATGTGTTCCAGGATCGAGTCCAGCCGGCTGTAGTCGTCCTCTAAAGTCCGGGGCTGGTGGTACGTGTGCGCCTTCTTACTCTTCACCAAGAAGGAGCGAGGCATGACTGATGTGAGGTGATAAATCCAGCTGTAGAGCAACGCGCCGCTCGCTGTCAGTCCTGCAGAGATCAGATCTCCACTGCTGGAGAGACGCGCGTCCAAGTGCTTTAAGAGACAGAGCAACCTGGCGACGGAGCATGCGCACACGCGGCTGTCCCGTCTGCCAGGTGTTGCAGGGACAGGTGTAGCTGCTGTCGCTGTCCTCTCTACAATGCACACACACACACACACACACGCACACACACACACACACACAAACAAAAAGTCAGCTGCTTTGTTTGAGTCAGTGCGTAGACAGGTAATAGGAAAAGTGTCTGCGGCGGGGGCGACTTCTTGTCACCTTACCGACGCAGATTCACTCATCTCAGGACTTCTTCTTGATAACATCTGACGGAGGACTGTGCCTTTACCCTACTTTGGTTTCAAGAAACACCCGTGGAATTCTGAGTACTTTTTAAAGAAAGTGGGGGACTTTTCAATCCAGACTTTTCTGTTTGTGTTTTACAGTGTTGATCCACCGCCAGGAGCTGCCGGAGCCCTGCGGGATCAGACTGCAGCTCGTGTCTCCAGCGGGGCCCGCGGCGATCGGGACGAGTGATACACGGTTATCAGCACCTTACTCAATCTTTGGAGGAGGCAGGGGGAGAGGAAACGCGGAGGCGCACCCCGGGGTGTCTGTTAGCCTACTGGGAGTCTGCAAGTAGCACGTAGTGGTAAAATAAAGGGGTGGGGGAAAGTCTGCAGAGACAGATATAGATATAGATATAGATATAGATCATATCACCTCTGAATGTGTAGAAACAGGCTGCAGTTATTTAAACTCTGCAGCTGTGAGAGAGACAATAACCAGAAGTAAGAAGAGACAGAAACTCTGTGTAAAACTCAAATAAAGCGCATTCATTTCTTCATGGGGGGTGGGGGGTGGGGGGGGGGGTTGTTCCGGGCCGGTGGTCAGTTGAGGCCTCAGACTGTCATTATGTGACAGACCCTCTCCGTCCTCACGCCTGCGGAGACAGGTTCACATTACCCCGGTCATCATGCTCTGAAGGGGAAGGGGCCCTCAACAGAGGCAGCTTGTTGTGTGTTGGCTCAGGATGCACCTCACAGCCGCTGCTCGGCGTCATTACGCACAGAACAAAAGCACGGCGGCTCCAGGTCCAGTGCTGATGCTACAAATGCATTGTGAAACAGTTTGAGTGATGGAGTGTAATATGAATAAAAGCGAAACCAAGTGGACGTCAGGTCACTTCTATGCACAAAATCCTAGATTTGTTAATATTGTTAGTCTTGTTTTACATGATTACAGATCTTTGTAACTACACTGAAATGTATTTGCACTTTATGAAGATTCATTAAAACACTTATTTAAAAGCGGCGCCCAGCTGTGACTGTGTGAACAGCTGTGAACAGCTGTGAACAGCGGAGTCCCGCCGCAGGCTCGTAAAGGACAGGAAATCAAATGGCCACATGGTAATCCCGCTGGATTACCAACATCACCGCCGCGGCATCCGGACATCGTGTTGGTGAAGATATGAAGGCCGAACCGATAAAAGCAGCAGCAGCAGCAGCAGCAGCAGCAGCAGCAGCAGCAGCAGCTCCGCCCGGAGTGGAACAGATAGGCAGTCGGAGAAGTTTCGTAACGGTGCGTAACCGCTGCCAACGGCGGCGAGACAGCAGGGAGCATTACCACACACCTCATGTCCGAGCCATAATAAACATTATTCTAATAATAAGGAGTAATATTTGATGATCTTACCTGCGCTTCTGCACAAGTCACAGTTAAGTGAAGAATAGATTCGTGTTCACGTGCCTCTGTTTCAGACTAATTTCCTTATTACTCCTGCATAATTAATTTCTCTCTCTCTCTCTGTGGTGAAAGTCAGTTTTATAAACACCTCTTCGTGTGAAAACACCAAAATGATTCATTGCTTCCCACAGTGCACCGCTGTCTCTGATTTTTATTAATGTTTGAATCCGCTCTCTCTTGTGATGAACATTTCAGGAGCCACTTCATCAATCTAAGCTTCATTAAAATATAGATAAAAAAAAACAAACTCACATCCGTTTAATTTCATATTCGGGTAGTGTCAGTCATCAATCCAAACGTACTGATTAAACTGCATTAATATTACAACATGAGTGACGCATGTCCAGCAGCTCGGCTGAAGTTAAACTGCTGAGGTCTGATGCAGTTTGCATTAACTGGAACTGGTTTTCACTTCAAATGCATGTTCAAAATATCCACTGGCCTCATCAATCACTGCAATATAACATGGAGCATCACACTTAGTTCACTGTTCTTCAAACCATCACAGCTACTCTGCCCTCAATGCCTAAAAAAAAAAAACACAGCATCAGCATTTGGTAATTTTACAGACCTGGTAAATCGTCCGCAGTGGCCGAAGAGAAATGCTCTTTTAAAATGTGGTTTTCTGCATGAAATGATTAGTAGTTGAGGCTCAGCTCTGAAACCGCGAAAAATCACTTCCTGAAACAGTCAATCTAAGCAAGAATCTTCACAGAGGAAGGCAGTGTTGAGACTAAACATCCCGCAATGTGCATGCAGTCATCTGAACACTGCGAAGTGTGTGAGAAGCTCGGGTTGCGCGTTGCCACCATTAAAAGACGCAGCAAGCAGTGAGTTCATCAAACATTTTATTGTGAAATCATGTCTCACGCACATATCAATCTCATTTAGTCTCCAGAGTGTGCCAACAGCTCCGTAGTATTGCCATGTGTCTTTACTGCACTGCAGACTCAAAGTGCCATGCTGTGTTGCTCGCCCATCAAGCAACACACAGTATCTTGTTCATCAAAGGGACATTATCATCTGTTTCCTGGACTCCACTGTGTTTCAATACACGACTTAGTGTTCAAAACAGACATTCAGAGAAAGTCTTACACATCCAGGTCCTTGCACATGAAGTGGTCTGGACCTGACCTGTGGACCAGCGCAGTACATTACTGTGCGTACTTTGGTAACCCTCGACAACCGACTCTTCTCCAGCTTGTGTTATAAAGCGTACTGATGGATGTTATCATCTCAGATTTTGCTGCCAGTTCAAGTTCCTAAGGACTGTCATCCATTTGTGTGCAAATTAGTGAAAAACAAAACACGACAGATGTTACTCATGTGTGACCCATGCTGCCTTCTGCAGGGCTCATTTTGAAAGTAACGCCAGGATGCTTTCAGAGAACTCGGTACAATAGCAACAGTAGTTAAGAAATAAATCTGTCCCCTCCTGCACTTGTTATTCATGTCAACTGCTGTGAGCGGCGAGCTGACATCTGTGGAGGACAGATGACTTCTTCTCTTAACAGGAATCAACTCACTCACCTCAAAAACAGCTTTGATCATTTGTCACCATATTGAACTGACTTATAACGAGTCCCTTTTTTCTGAATTGTACATACATATTCTACATATTAGTAATGCAATAGATACATATTTTCAAGTTCAAGGGGAATTGAAAACAGAAAAACATAATACACTTTTACATATCTACAGGTATGCAGACGTCTGGTTGAGCTTGTGATCCACCAGCTCTGGTGGAAGGCATGCGTTATGTGCTAAGGCCAAAAGACGTCATTACATCAAGTCAGTGCCGGCTGATACAAGCAGCTTTGATACAAGGCTCTGACCAAGTTCATCAGCACAATAGATATATGTACACACAGCACTCTGCATGATGGACACTTAGTAGTAACATCAATATGCTTTTGATTTATAAAATGCTTTAAAAATATAAAAACATGTTGAATGAAGTGTAATATAGCATAAAATGTTTTATTGCACAGTTTGTCTGTGTTGTACCTACAGGAGGCTTCAGCACCTCCTCCACCTCAGGCCTCTTTGGCCCAGCAGAGTTCCATACACTCCATATTTTTGAGTTCTCAGCTGAGGTCCAGATGATCTGCCAGCTGTTTGGTGTTTGCTGCCATCAACAAGAAAACAAAACATACAACAAAAAGGAGGTAAACAAAATGTGACTAAATCCTTAAGTGTGATTCTCATGATATGAAATGATGATGCATTTCCTCCTTCAGATCCAGGCTTCTCTGAAATGGCTGCTGGAAACATCCTCCTCTTCCTCTGTGAGTGCTGACAGCCGGCGGGTGGTCATCACACCGTGGTGGACTTGTGGTTGCCACTTGGAGGAACAGAGAGCCGCAGGTCCTCTCCGTCCTCCTCCTCGCTGTCGCTGTCCCTGAGGTTGGGTCGCAGCCTGATACGGCTCCTCTGCTGAGTGTCCCGGAGGGTTGGGTCTTTGAATCCGTCTTCATCTGAAGACTGGTAAGACTCATCCCCAACATAGTGATTGATGATGTGGATCCCATCAAAAGTGGACTGGCCGGCCAAGGCCCTCTGACCTTTTAAGCAGCAAATCTGTAGGAATAAGCACGATGAGTATTAGAGAAATATAAAGACTTTTCTCTTGCATCTAGGAATTAGCCAAACACACGTATGTAACTTATGAGGGAGAAAAAGACTTGACAGAAAGACAGAAAGTGTTTGGCAGGCAGCGATATTCACTTAGCATCAGTGGCACAAACGGAATGAGTTGTCTGTAACATGCAGGCGACTTTTCAACCATAAACGAAATGATGTGATGAAACGCGTGTCCCACATTCAAACAGTATACACTACACACCAGTTGAAATGTGTAGTAACAGTATGTTTAGTGTGCACTCATCAACAGGAAATGAAACAAAATCTGCACCAGCACACAAACCTTTTTGGATTAATGGTTAAAATAGTTACCTAGTTATAATAAACACTTTATTACTTTAGTTTTTCAGAGGACACCTATGACACAGTATGTAGTATGAATCTGGGACAGAGCCATTTCTTCCTGGTGTGGGGCTGTTTCCATGAGGGGCAGCATGAGAAACAGTACTGAATGTGTGCTGTTGAAAACATCAGCAAGTGGCCGATAAGTTAACCCTTCACAGGTTTATCAAACCACCAGTTAGTCCTCGTCCTCCAAGTTTGTAAGCAAAACATTTTGATAAAGCATGAATCACAATGATCTACTCTGTATCTCTGTGGTGAAAGTGAGCTGGAATGGGATTACTGCCCCTTATGGCTAATGGAGGAGCTGCAAGGGGAGCAATGAAACCATTTCAGTCACACTAAAACACTAATTTTGTCAAAGCATAGAAACATAGAGCTGGTGTGTTTTCTAACAAGTTTTACAAGTGAGAAGAGTAAGAGCACGAGGACCATCTGGGTGGTTTTGACCAGTGAACATCACATTAACTTCCCCACCGCTAATTTAGAGCAGCACACCATCGCTTCTCCAGTGGTGACGGAAGTGCTCAGATCATTTACTAGAAACAGCAGTATAGTGTAGAAATACTCCATTTAAAGTCCTGCATTCAAAATGTTACTTATGTAAAAGTACTGAAGTATTATCACAAAAATATACCAATGCAGAATGACTCTATTTTTTTAGAAGGTGTATGATAGTTGCAGCTTTAATGTTGCAGCTGGTAAAGACGGTCCTGCCGATCAGTAACAGCATTAACACCGTGATGGACACGGCTCAGAACTTCACAGCTTGCTGCGTATGAGGCTGTGTTCCGATTTATTACATTTGTGGCTCTCTCCACCACCACTGTGCTTCTCTGAACTTTTCTGTGGAAACATCAGCACTGCCTCCCATGCTGTGAATGAAAGTGAGCATCAACACGAGGTCAGACTTCACCTGCCGGACACTACATAGCACATCTGGACCAACTCACCTGGGTCAGCCTGCCATGCAACAGATAGGCATGTAGGAAGAGGTGACAGAAATCAGAACAACAAAAACAAACCTACAGGTACCTGTACATGTCTAAGTGAGAGAGGACGGCACCTCCTTGATATAGTGAGAAGAAGCGAGCGCATGTAGCTCAGTTTAACTACAGTTGGACTTGGCTGATTTTTGTTGTTTGCTTGTTTGATCTCCATAAAGGCCCCAGAAGTTAAGATTACAAGATTCATCTAGATCATCAAGAGACAACAAGAACCTCTATGTACAGTTCTCAACTGTTAATGTGCACAAACTCATCATTAGGGGGCAGAGCTTC
>JAUBNQ010000020.1:3325003-3336038 GCA_032353495.1 Ctenopoma kingsleyae | reverse complement strand
GAGATCTCCACATATTTTCGATGGGGTCAGGACTGTGGGAAGACTATTCCAAAGGCTTAATGTTAGTTTCATCCATTCAACAACCAGCATTGATGCGTGTTTGGGCTCATTGTCCCATGTGTCCAAGTTCTGAGGTAATCATCCTTCTCTATTATTCCATCCCAGTAATGCATGAGGCCCACTGGCAGCAAAACAACCATAGAGCACAGTGCTACCGCTACCATTCTGTACAGTGTTCCAGGGGTTAAAAGCCTCACCTTTACTCCTTCAAACTTATCTCTGCTCATTGTAGCCAAACAATTCATTTTTTCAGTTCATGTGGTCAACTCTAAATTTTAATCAAGCTTGAAGGTGTCTAATTGAAGGAGGGGCTTCTTTCTTGGAGTAGTCTTTCAGTCCATGACAATGCAAACCTCACATGACTGTAGACAATAGGCTCGTTCGAGATGAGCAAGTTCTGCGCAGATTCGATCGCCGGTGACTAAGTCACAGATTACTTTCAGATCACTAAAATAACATCTGCACAGATTTTTCAGTCCTGACACTCCAATATGAAACAGATCAATAATCAAAATGTCTGTCTTGTGTTTCTATTGACTTATTGTTTGCATTTATAGTTCAATCAGCAAACTGACATGATGACAGCTTTTCATCACAATTTTACCACGTCTCATGTGAAATAGAGTCATATGGAGGTGAAACCATAAATACACCTTCATCTTCTGTAGAGCATTTTAACAACAAACAACAGTTAGTGGAAAATAAATTTTATTTAATCTGCATCCGACCTCACAGGATGTGAGGATTTGGTACAAACAGGAGCTTGAATGCTGCTAGAAAAGTTAGAAACTGTCCGACTTCATAACAATTATCTTTTCCTTGACATGAAGCATGAAATCATAATCAACCTCAGGTTACTAGTACGACGTTATCTCACAGTTGAACAATATTGCTGTCTACTCACCAAAATCTCAAGTGTTTGCAAATGGTGCTTCTTAGATTACTCAGTTGGCTTGTGAACTCTCTGCCACCATTACCACACGACTGCTGTTGAATTTTTTCACTAGTTTCAGCATGACTTAGATTGAATTTTTATTCAACCCTAGCACAAAACAAGATGGAAATTCCTCTTCACATGGTGTTAAATGTCTTATGGTTCATTGTTAATATCTAGGAAGGCAATGTAGTCGCAGGCAACTTCACACACTGTTGGGGAGTCTGACAGCAGCCTCTAATATCTCATAGTATCACGCTTTAAACAACTGATGCTGATGTCATCTGCCAGTCAGTCAGACTATGCTCTTCTATTGCTGTGTAATTACATTACAATTAACAATGCAATGGCCTTGGCAGGAAGTCTAGCTTAAAGCTCACACACTGTTAAGCTGACAGGCAGAAGAAACGTCAGAGACAGACTGCTTACCTGTTCTGCTCCTCAAGTTTGGCAAGCAGTTCCACATCATCAGGGCTGAGCTGCACCGGCGAGGACGGTGACAGGGCAGGTGAGGACAAAGACGTAGAGGAGGACGTAGCAGTGGTCTGCAGGGACGTGGGCGTGGCCACCTGGCTAGCCATCTGACTGACCGTGTGGGACACCGAGTTCTTTACCCATGAGAGAGTCGAACTCAGCTTACCAGCAACCTTGTCTGTCGCCACCTGCCGAGGATGAACAATGTCTCTTGATTTAACAATAACATCACAGTGACTAGATTTAAATATTATTAATTATTAAATAATATTAAATTTAGTTTATTTTTCACGACATGCTGAAGGAAACATGTTCCACGCTTGTGATGGACAGTCGCCGCCTCATCATATGGCGACAATATAAAGCATTAGACAACTTCCTCTTAATCTGTCCCTGCATACTATGGGAAGTTTGCATTGTTGACAAACAATTCACATTATTTCTTCAAACATTAATTCCTGTTAGAACCAAGAGAGAAAAGGTTCCACCACACTTCTCCATCAGCCTCTGAATATTACTATATCTGATATATTAATATAAATAATCTAAAATAATGACTAGACCTACATTATCAGCTTTGTTAGAGCTGCACTGGTAGCACAGATAGAGCCAGCATTTAAAACAGGGTGATACAGTTCCTTAGATTACAGCACTGGGAAATTCGTCAGTTTGATACTATGATCAGTACTTGATCATTTTCCAGTAAAAGTAAGTTCAGCAAAGTACAATGACAACAATCATTAATTGATATCTGGACAACTTATTTAAAAAGTAAATGCTCCGTGCAGGTTTTTCAACTAAGTAGAACCATATATGTATTCTTTACCTGGAACTTTTCACCAGCTCACTACACAAGTATAGTTCAGTGTTTACTGTCACATGTAATATGTTTTAACAGATACACTATAATGAACCTCTGTGCTTTCTCTTAACAATAACTTCCTGATGTTAACTGTCACAAACACATTGTTCCTTTCCTTTCCTTTCCTTTCTTTGTTGTACCTTTCACTGTGTACTCGCAACAAAATGAAAAACACTCTACGCTCAGCAATGGCTAAATTACCATCTTCAAATACTTGCATCATAATAATAAGGATTTTTTTGTTTCTAAATAAAGTGAAAAACTACTTGCTCACCAACAGCTCAAAAAGGTGATTATGATGAATGGGAGCATGGATTCCTACCTGCTACTCAAAACAATCCATCGCTGGCTTTTAGATGCTAACTCCACTCCATGAGAAAATCAACTATAATGTATTCATTAAGATAACAGATTAAAATGTCACTAACACTTTACTTAAAGTAATCCACTCTTCGAAACCTTCGCCCATTTTAATAGCACACACTGCCCTGTAGTCATATGCTGATCATACTGTCAGGAGGGGTCAAAGTACTCCACAAAAGATAGTGCTTCATTCAAGTCTCCTGCTGTAATCACTGTTCATCAGGAAGTGCAGCGTTCTGCCCAGCAGAAAGAAAAAAAAACACCTTGCACCTGCCTTCAGTTTGATCCCAACAGGAAGCCGGCCACTAGGAAACCAATCATTTCATACATCTTACTCTGTATAAAAAGTGATGAATTACTGCTCTGTGAGTATCAGGTCTACACAGGGGCAGAGACATAAAGGAGAAGGAGAGAAAACCATAAGGAGGTGGAGGAAAAGACTGTGGTGAGTGTGGTAACAGGAATGTGCAACAGCAGAGATCAAAAATATGCTAGCTAAGGTGTTTGTTCTCCTGTACACAGACAGACACACTGAGTGACTACTGTCACCACAAAACACAGATTTAATTGTCTTAAAATAGCATCATGGTATAATGTGAGGTTATTGTGTTGATGAGTAACTACTGACTAAAATCCTAACAGACAAATCTAAAGAACATTACCGATTTGTATTTAGTTTTATTAAAGCTTTTAACGTAACTTGTATTACAAATGAAGCTCAATGGACTTAACATATGTTTGATTCTGGTATATAATTGTGTATGAGTAAAATATGATTTGTCGTTTTCAATATGAAACATGTCACAGCATACATTTAGAAGGGATTTGACATTTAGTAAAGCACTGCAGATACACATTAAGGACGCTTTAATTATTTGTTTATCACAAAAGCTACAGTAATTAAACCACATGGGTCTCTTAGTATTTCCTGTACCAAGTCTACTCTGAAATGGACAGGAACAGGCAGGTGGTGCACCAGCTCTTACAGTTTCCATAACAACACCCTATTCCTGACTCGTCCCTATGGGGGAGCATGTTTACTGACCTTCATCAACTATATGACAGCTAAGCTAACAGATCCTCATCCTGTAGCTCCTACAGAGTTGTTGTGTTAATCACTGTGGATGGATGATATCTGTGTTTCACACATATACATTTTACTAGAGCAGCCCGCCTTAGTACGTTTGGCCACCCACTTTGCTTTAATCTGTTCAGGAGAACAACGCCATTCGTGATCCACGTCCAGAGTTCTAACAGGCCTGTAGTTACTTGTTTGCTGCTTAAAATGCCAAACATCAGTTCAAATCAGCTGTCACTAACTAATGTTAATTTAAATTGACGACAGAACAAATGTACTGTTGTCGTATGAGGTTAGAGGTATCACTGTGTAACATCTGAACCATGAGAGGACCGAGTCTCTCTGTAATCTATTTACAACTCTCGTAATGGAGTCGGACATCTTCTCTAGTAAAATCATTACCTGATCTAAGAGGCTCAAATGTTCATATTATGTCAACAAATCAAGACCACCTTTTAGTTCTGAATCAGGACCTGTGTGTGTGTTTAAAGCAAGCAGCTGTTGGAAAATAGCATGTGCCACAGTCTGTAGGCTGCTAGTGTGTAAATACAATTACAGACCATACAATCAACATGAAGTCTTCTTCTGCCATGTAGAGTTCTACTATATTTATATTGAGCATCTTTAGCACAAATACTTGATAAACTCAGATTAAATAAATAAATTCACTGTAGTGTGTTGCAATGTACACCTGGCGCAGCCAGTCACGACCACGAGTAAAATCAAATTCTGTGGGAAATACTGGATATCGCAACACCCAGCCGACAGACATGGCAGAATAACCGTATCGTTAACCCTGGGTCACTGTAACTGTACTGTGAGATTTTATTGTATATTGCTGCATAACAAATTCTAATGCCTCCCATTTCACTTCCCTCCAAAAAAGCAAAGAAAATTACAGTTCTACTGACTGACCAAAACCCATCAAAAGGTCACACACCCTAAACGCAAACCTGAGAATACAGGTTGCATTTTCCCACTCAGACTGTCATTAACACAAATAACAGGATTCACACCAGTAACAAACATATCCTTATCCTGACAACAAGACCATCCAATGACTGTGTGCTATATAAACATTCAGCAGCGCTCATTCAGATGTTTCTTGTATGTGAACAGAAATATGGAGCTGATTAATCAATTAAGTCAAATAGGTGATATTAGAAAAAACTGACCGCTTTACACTGTGATTAATTCACCTGAACAAGACACAGAACACAGCCTTCCTCACAGCCACAATTATTGATAACCACAACGAACACACAGATCAATACACTTCAAAATGTATGTATGAAATGACAGCTAATTATGAACCATACTAGTCAAATTCCTCATTTTAGAAGCTAGGAAAAACAAATCCCAGTCTATTACTGAAAACAACTCAGGTATCATGCTCAGGAAGGAAAATATGAGCACATCAAAAATGCAATCAGTCAGGACAGGGAAAGACCATGTGTTCAGAGATGCTAACATCCAGGTGGCATTAGAAGACATTCCTTCAAGCCAGCATGGCTAACTGAAACAGGGCTTCCCTATAAATCCTGGATACAGAACTTGTTTCTGCCTTTGTTTGCCAAAGAACTCAAAGGGGCCCTGAAAAGCAGTGCGCATAGCTAATGAAACCCGCAGCAAGGCACGAAGAAAGCCTCAGTGAAACAACTTCAAGACGAATGAGGAACTGAGAAAGACCAAAGACAGAGCAGCAGAGCATTTCCTTTCTCTTAATTCAAAATGCATAACACCCACAGTGTTCTAAAACAGATCAGCCATAAAGACTCACAAACTCTTGGGGTAGGACAAAAGTAAAACTACAAGTTTCCACCTAGGAGTTTTTTACAGTTGTAATCTGAGGTGAATGTTGAGGCAAATTACCATAGCCTTTCTCTATTTCACTTGTCCTCCATGTACTATTCCTAGGCAGTGAATCAGAACAAACATGTCTGACCCAGCAAGAGAGAGCATGGCCATCTTCAGTGAAACATACTGTCCATGAGCTGTGTGAGGGTATTAAAACACAGGCCTGACTACAATAACAGGCTCACACTGAGGTAGAGAGGCCTTTCACTTCACACACAGAGGGAAACTCAGATTTTCCCAGTGTACCATCAGCATTTCAATGGTCTTACTTGAGGCAATTCTTCTTTATGCAGCCACAGACTGATGGCTACAACTACTGGCTAACATTTTGCATTTGGCTCACAAAAGCAAAAAGTACCTTTATAATAGTGTAGCACATTAATTGTGCTGGAATTAGTTTAGTTTTCACCAATAACACCAACACTTAAACCCCTTAGATGGCATCATCTATTCGACACGGACAATAGTCACATCCAGACTGGCTGTATTATTTGCACTTCATGGTGGACATGACCAGGGGTTCAGTTTGTGTAGAGTTTACCAGAGCTGAGCTCCTGACATCCACAGGGCGTCCTGCCGATGCTGAGCTTGTCTCCTTCAACATCACACCGCTGGCACTTCTGTTTTGCACACTGTTTCTTGCAGTGTGATTTGTTTTTGTTTTTTGCACAGCAGTGGTAATTTCAATTAGATTGTCTGCTGTGACACTGTTCTCTTCTTACTGTAGCCTTATTAACCAGAAAACAGGTCGCTGCTGCACACAGACTTACAAATGCCAAAACTAAATCTAATGAAGTAATACATTCTGATGTAGTATTATGTGTGAAGCAGCTGTCACAACAGCTTACTTACCAGGAGGCGTCGACAGCACCCATCTGCATTAACATATGTTTTGGGGCATATGTTTTATTGAAAATACTTGAAAAAGCAGATGAAAGGGTGGATGCAAATTTAAGTCATAAAGATGTACTGCGACTTAATGTGTGTGCCTCAGCTTCTCTAGGAGGTTAAGGGTCAGAGTAAAGCTCGTGAAGCTCACTTTGCAACTGCAACAAGTACTGACACGAACGTCCTCTGACATGGCCATATCCAGTCTCACACATACAACTTACTGCGTGACAAAAAGTGAAGAGTTATCCAGTGTTAATTACAGAAGAATGTGTCAGCTGCAGAAGAGGAAACTCTTTTTACACTTACATAAATAAATTACACTCACATAGATGTGCTTTTTTAGGCACCACAACTTATCTCCTCCAATAGGACAAGTCATCCAAGTTTAATAAGAGCATTTCATCAAATGGTTCAGAAAAACAACAGATCTCCACAAGTATTTGCATTAGGCGAGAGTTTCTGCTCTATTTGCTCTAATATCAGTCACAGCACCACAGGGGTTTAAAGTGCACACATCTAATGGAGTTTACTGCTACGTTGTGGCTGGTACAGAACCATTATTTCTGGTTCTATTTTCCACGTTTACTGAATCAACACGCCGTGTTGTGAGACACCTTACAGTAACTAGGACTAACTATAGCCTACCACAGCTACACAGGCCTACGCTGTGCTTTTCTCTCCATCCATCTCTGAAGATGTTATCCTCACATACATTTACCAGGCTGGCGTTGCTTCCTGTGATAAATACCACCAGTCGAGTCAGCCAGAGTTTTCTTTAAATCTATGGAAGACGTTCAACTTTGGTGCAAAAAAAAAAAGCTGCGTCGCTGTTACAACAAGCACAGTAGCTTGTCCGCAGTTTGACTTGGACACAGTTAATGCCACCGCTCAGCAGATTAAACCCTTCGTTTGGGCTCTCACCTATCAAAACAGTTCGCTTTACAGGCAGCGAAGAGGACTGATGCATTAGAAACAACACAAGTCCCCACTCCTTTTACGGTTTGCGACGCTGTGGTGAAATGGAGAGCCAGCATCAAATGCAACAGTATGGATGTGTGTCTTCCAGAAAGCTCTAATGTCGACGAGCTCGACGAAGCTAAGGAATACCCTTATGTTGATTAAGCAACTGGGAGAAGAAACGTCATTTATATATTGTTTTTCTTTCAGGCAATAGCCAGTCTTTTTCAAAGCACCTAACAAGTTAAAGAGTTTGACAACAAGAAGTTAACATGGATACTGCTAACATAATTAGCAAGGTGTTATGTAAGCTAATATTCCGATTAATCGTGTCTAAAGTTAAAGACACCATCCATTACTTTAATGTTATTGTCACTCGGACAGATACAAAAGGATGACCAGAGGTCGTTTTATGTATTGGTGTTAATTCCAGCAATTAGACAGAGCCCGAGAAGCACAGGAACATCATTTACCTTGAAGCGTTTTTAGCCAACTGCAGCAGACGTCGCCTGTTTCCCATGCACCAAAGTACTGCCGTTCCCTTCTCAGAAAAACACTGCTTCCCAGACGCTTTACCCCCAGTTCATTAGCTAAACTAGCCGAAATAGCCTAGCCTAGCTACGTTACCACTGGAAAGCTAGCCACTGTTAAGTTAGCTCATTCCCATTGACTCTTCGGTCCAACCCATGCAGCCGTGTAATACGTGTACACAAACGTCTGCAGTCACTGCTCTCAGACGGCGGCCTACCGACCCAGTGTTTACATCGAACAGAGCATGCGCCACACGCTCCAACATGGTACAGCACTGCCACCCAGTGTTAATGACGGTCAACTGCACATTCTAGTCATTTATTATCATTATAATTAAAAATAACAAATTATTATAAGTAAATAGTGTATTATTATTATTATTATTGTCAAGAAGGAATATTATCAGGAACATTGTACTTTTCTGTTAGGTGCCCAAACAAACATGTTATCTATGCCTGAAAATGACTATTCAGATATAATTTTAAAAATTTCAGATACTTAATCACTTCAATCCATTTATCCATTTAATAAACTATAACCTTTGGTAGCACTGTCAGAATAAGGGGCCGAGCATAGAACCCATAGTTTGTGTTCAGGAAACAGTGAAGGAAAGGAATCGTCTTACACCCAAATTAAATAATCCTCTGAATGTCTTACCTGAATTTCATTATTGAGAAATCTTTCTGCTGGAGAAGACTGGAGGTTCAAATACTTTAGACTCAAACTTATCTGCAGGTCTTTCAGTTACAATATGCTGTCTTCATAGTAGAAACACAGTAAATTCATTCATGAAACTCGTCTTTCTACTTTGTAGTTCACAAAATCAGCTTCTAAAACGGAAAAAATAGTATTAGTAGTAGTAGTAATATTCTCCACAATGAACTAGAAACAGTGTAGACGTTTAACTACGACTATGTTTCCCTGAGCACCTTTCCCCTGCCTTTATCTGGCATCAATAGAAACTCATGGTAAAGTAATCACATCAGAGAACTTTTGACCAGATGAAAATGTGACTAAGCTAACTTTCCAGATTCGCATACCAAACAATCACAGAACTCACTCTTCAGGTTTTACATGGTAGCGGTGACGTGTGTATGTCGATGGTTGTCAGATACGCCTCTGTCATAGAAGCACACATGAAAAGCAGCTGACGTGGCAATTGTATATTACTATTATAATAAAAAAATCACACCTAAGCCTGTCAGACATAAACAGAACAAACAGAAAATCAAAGAACAATTCAAAGTACAGGGCTGGTTTGTTACGCAGGCTCTGAACTCTAAACAGGAATTTAATTGTTGACATTATGTTATATACTGTATTAATAAAACTAGTACAACTTTTCATAGGCTGCATTACAATTACTACAGTGCAAGTATTCAAACAAATACTCTTGCTATATGCTGTAACACGTTCATGAATTTTGAAGTATGGGCTTTGTGAAGCCCCCATCTTTATGCCTCAGTATGACTAGTTGCCAGTGTTTTATTACTGAAAGCCAATGTTTCAGCATCTCCAACTGCTACGACGGATTACAACTTTGATTTGGCTCACACACTGTACTCTCATTAGCCATCTTGTTAGGTACATCTGTATCTAATAAGTATAGGTAATATGTACTGTATGTAATGCAATCCAACACAGCAGCTCTACCACAAAGTCTACTTATACAAGCATTCTATTAATAATGCACTCCATCCACCCTCATTTGCCAAAACAAAATTATGTATGACTGCACCACCCATTATGACCTCAGTAATAAGCATAGTTTCATCAAGCAGCAAGACATTGATCCAAAACACTCAACAAAGCATCAATCAAATTCTAATATTCCTCTTTGTATCTTATACTCAAGAGAGGTTTATTGTCAATGCAGCAATATACACAGTATACAGTGTATTGAAATGCCCATGGTGTATTTGAATGTCAAAAAAAGAAAAATATCAAAATATACAACAAGAAATTATACATTAATAAATAGTAGTGTAACTAAGTTTTAGTAAAATAAAAAGGGTTCTAATTGTCTATTATATACTATATGTGCAGTAAAGCAGACAAGGATAGGTGCAGGTGGTACTTACTCAAATGTCAGTGTACAAATAACACAAATAAATTGGCCTTCTCTTGCCAGTACTTTAAGAGGGGGATGTACAATAGATAGTTTGAGATGTTAGAAATGTTGCCACCCATCAGGTCCCACCTTTACCAGTGGAAATTACAATCTAAACCATCTGTTTGATGGAGTGCACTGGTAGCCTAGACTAGAGGTTCGTGCACATGCCACGTAAATGCAACGTTGCCGGTTCGTGTCTTGGGCTGGGGACCTTTGTTGCATGTCAAACCCTCTCTTCACCCCATGTTTCCTGTCTACCTTTCTCACTGTCAAGCTATTGATTAAATGCCAAAAAATTATCTTTAAAGAAAAAAAACATCTGTTTGATGAAACAAACAAATAGAAAACTGAAATAAATATGGGCTATTGAGTAGTCAGTGAATTGAAAGCTTATGATTACAGGCCTACATGTGATTTAAGACTGGCTCACCTGTTTCAATATTTAGGAAAAGCAAAACATATATATCAATTTGAAGGAAATTTGCTTTAAAGATATGTACAAGATAAGAAAATCAAAACAGATATTGTTAGAAATAATAATATTATATTAGTAATAATATGGTGTTTTCTCTCTGTTATATATTTAAAAAATATATTTATATATATATATATATTAAGATCTTTTTTTATTTCAAACTTTATATACAAATAACAAGGCAACAAAATGTATTCTAAAGTGTCCAACATCCTGAGCACAAAGAGATAGGAGAGGCAATGAGAATTATACAAAAGGAATTAAAAAAAATAATAATAAAAAAAATAAATAAATCGAGGATCAACAAAAAGATCGAGATCCTTTGTAGTTTGTAACAAAGACATTGCACGTTTTCCCCTCATGAAGTCCAAGGCACAGAAGAATTGTGAAAGTTCTTTCTTGAAGATAAAAAAATTGGGAAATGTTTTCAAAAATCTGGA
>JAUBNQ010000020.1:3294736-3319207 GCA_032353495.1 Ctenopoma kingsleyae | reverse complement strand
GCAAAAAGTGCAGGAATTATCATCAAAATTAAATCTAACATGAAGCAGTTCTTTACAGGGGTAAATAGCATTGAAAAATTGAAAATGTATCTCTTTAACTTTGGGAGGAACTGGATTTTTTTAAAGATCTTAATCAAAACGAGTTTTTCCTTCAGTTGCTCTGGCTTATAGCAGCACCAGCTCGATAGGGGGCAGTGTGGCGAATCCTCTACAGCATGGCGGCTCTGAGTCTCATCCTGTGAGAGGGTACTTACGGCGCATGCGCACGGCAATCTTCCTTTTTCCAGTGCAGCGGAGTCAAGCCCCAGTCTTTGGCTCCGGGCTCCTTCATAAGGAGACAAAAAGACTGCAAAAATGGTTTGTAAATCCTCCCAATATGTGTCTACATGTGTACCTAAGACATACATGTGATGCTACGTGGTGTCAGATGTTTAAAAACGGGCTGCAGATGTTCAGATGAGGTTAGATTAAGCCTAGCTAACGCCTGATTTGTGCTGCTCAAACGTGGCCTAGTGGCTGCTTTCACAAACTCACTGCTGCTTCTTATATGTAGACAGCTTTATTTAAATGTTTATTAGTATGAAATCAGTTAGGTCCCGAGCTCACATCCCCTTAATTATCGTTTTCTACGCCTTACCATTATCTCGCTGGCTTGTCGATAGCCCTGCGTAGCACTTGTGCTAACTCCTGTCGTTCATTTTCAGTGGCTCTGCTTGCTAATGTTAGCCAGGTCTAAACCTGCCACTGACAGTGACAGCCGCTCTACTTGCCTCAGAGCAACACAATAAATTAATGAGTTACTTACTCATGTGTTCCACTGATTGTTGACTGCCTGGTTGTAAATCGATGCATGTTGCTTTGCAGGGTTTTGTTAAAGTGGTGAAGAACAAGGCCTACTTCAAGAGGTATCAGGTCAAATTCAGGAGGAGGAGAGGTAAGACACCATGTGACAGTGTTACTCCTCTTGATGTTAAGTTTGTTGACAGTTCTTTCTTAATAACCGACGTGTGTGATGCTTCCAGAGGGGAAGACTGACTTCTTTGCTCGTAAGCGCCTGGTCATTCAAGATAAAAACAAGTACAACACACCCAAGTACCGGATGATTGTCCGTTTCTCCAACAGGGACATCATCTGCCAGGTGAGCTCACACTGTGATGACTTTGTTATACAAAGGGACAGGTTTGTTTATTTTTTTAATCTTTCAGCATTTTGCATACACAGAATGTTTTAAGAACTGCACTACTCCATTATTAAACTCGCAGCTTAGCTAAAATAGATGAGGATGTGGAGACTTGTTGATCATGCAATGCTGCAACTCTAATATCAATCTGGACAGTTTCAGTGTATGTAAGCAATAAATATAAATGAATGAATTTTTGTGTGCGATTGTGTTGCAGATTGCCTATGCCAAGATTGAGGGCGATATGATCGTGTGTGCTGCCTACTCACATGAGCTGCCAAAGTACGGGGTCTCCGTGGGCTTGACAAACTACGCAGCAGCCTACTGCACTGGTCTGCTGCTGGCCCGCAGAGTACGTATACATCTGGTTGTACATACTGGTTTTCTGTTCCACATAGAACAGGATAAATTGGTATCCTGACTGATGAAGTTGAGTTTCTGAACCGTATGTAGAACCCAGAGACCTCATACGTGTTTTAACTTTTCTGACTTCAGCTGCTGAACAAGTTTGGCCTGGATAAGGTGTACGAAGGCCAGGTGGAGGTGACAGGCGACGAGTTCAACGTGGAGAGCATTGACGGTCAGCCAGGCGCATTCACCTGCTACCTGGATGCTGGGCTTGCAAGAACCACCACAGGCAACAAGGTGTTTGGTGCTCTGAAGGGGGCTGTGGATGGCGGCCTGTCCATCCCACACAGGTAACTTGTCCCGCTTGATGCTTAAACACTTTAACGTTTTGAAGTGGGTAGCTTGGGACGTGTTCTGTCTATGTGAGAAAGACAAGTAATTCCTAAAATAAGTTTTGTTTTATAGAGTAGGGTTGTTTTAGGGCTGTTTTCCTAAAATACCTGAAACTTTACAGGATTAAATTTTGAATGTTGCAGAAACAGACTTTACATTTTCAGTGATTAGTGTAGCTTCTTGTTTGTTTTTTGTCAGCTGCTGTTCTCACACCTCAGGGCCTTTTCATCGATGATAGTTTGACATGCCACAGAGTAAAGTAAATGATGTCTGGATCGGTTTAGAATCCAGAAACTTAGTAATTTAGTGAAATTGGCAACATCTGTGCTTTCTGAATATAACGCCTTTCTATTCCTTTTTTTGGAGTGAAATCAGTATCATTTTCCAGTTTAATTAGCTCTGATGCAGCGTATCTTAAATGAGGCTGATTGCTGAATGGTGCAGTGAGTGAAATGTAATGAAATGCTCCTGTTACGTTGTTTATCGGCATGTACGTGGCGCTCATCTTGCCACAAAGACAGGTCACTTTGAAGAAATCACAGTAAATACAAGATGAGAGCCACGAGGGTCAAAACTAGCGGCAGACCGAGTTTTCTTTCTTGACACACGAACATGCTGATCCTTTAGGAACATTTAGTGAATTAACAGCTGACAGCCAACAGTAATCTAAATCCTCACTTCATTAAAATATGCAGCAGTTTTGATATTAAGAATTGGGTGAATTTTACAACTGACAGTCCATTCAGGTTTAAGATGTTAGTAAATTAGGCTAAACGATTGCTGTACTGTTTACATCTTGTCAGTTTTCGCTTCAGACTGCTCATAGAAATGAGTGATTAGTCTACAAGCTCGTTAACACAAAGGTGGACTGGGGGTTGGGGGGGATCTCTGCAGTCAGAGCTGACATTAAGTTATACAAATGTTTGCTTCTTTAATGGTAGTTTTGATTAACTGTTTTTTTTTTTTGTGGCTTTTTATTTGGTTATATTGCATATACAGTAACAAGTCAGTTGTGATAATGCAGATGTGAAGTAGTAAAGTCTCAGTTGACCTGGACTAACTCTGTTCTCCTGCCTGTCAGCTGTGTGTGGAGGAGCTGAACTCTGTCAGAGAGAAGAGGCTGCTGCAGATAAACTATATTTAACTAGATTATCAGGTCTGCTAATCTCACTCACTTTTCTGCTCTCTTCAAGCGTTAATAAAATGCATTAGGTTGAGTCACTCACACTGTGGCAAACAAAAAACTTTTCAGTCATACGAACTTTTCAGTCGACTATGCAGGTGTAATGCTCCCAGGGTTAGGCTGCAGATGTGTCTGCGGACATTCATTAATCGCCCCGCACGAGCGGACATCGGCTGATGCAGATGAATTAGGAATGGTAAAAATTAGCCCATTTCAGGAGAGAATTGACTGGGGCAGGGGTTCACAAAATTCCTGCTGGTTTTCCAACTATCCCTGCCCTACCTGAGCCATCCTAGATGAGGGTGCAGTATTGAAAGCCAAAGTGAACTGGTCTCGTCCAGCTTTAGATTGACTGAACGCTCCTGATCCAGGTAAGCGGTGTGTAGAGCAGGGATAGTTGGAAAATGAGCAGGGCAGTGGTAGGAACTCCTGGATGACGTGATGTCTGTCAGACGTGTCAGAAATGTCTTCTACTGGTGACAATTAGAAGACATCTTATCAGGAAAACTATGCACAGGCTTACATGTTTGCCACATGTGTTTGTGAACTTCCAGTGAATTCAGATGTCATCTGACAACACTGTCAGAGGAAGCATGAGTCTGTGTGGCTTTAAAAAGAGAGAAGCATGATTTCACAGTTTCATTCATGCATAACTCTGTTAATTAAATGCTGGTTGTTTGGTTGTGGAAGATCCATTAAGCACATGCAGTTCTAAGCAAACTTGGGTTTGAGTTGAAGTTAGAGCGGGCAGTATGACCAAAATTCTATCAGTATTTATAGTATTTTTCAAAATTATGATGGTTTCACTGTATTCAACAGTATTTTGTCACTCCTGTCTACATGATCGTGCATTTACAATTGTCTTCTGCTCTCTGTATCGCGCACAGCGGGATCATCTGCATCCACACCAATGTGCACGCACACACACAGTTGAGCACGGTCTTGACAGAGGACAGAGCGCACAGCAGAAAATGTCCATTAACCACAAAATATCTGCGTCCAGGGTGGTGTACAAACTCTGTTAATTTGTCATTAAATCAACAATGCTGTAAACCTAAGAGAAGCACTAGCAAACATGTCTACAAGTGATGTCTGACTGGAAAAAGTGGAACTTTTTCAGTTTTACCCAAGGATGTGGAGGGTGCTGATCTTAGTTTCATATATTCCTGGTTCTCCACAGTATGTTTGTGGCTAAGGTTGTGCAGGAAATTGCTCATGTTGCCACCTCCTGTGACAACTTTAGCTCGTCAGAATTTGCAGTAAATAGTTGTTTGGTCCACGTCCAAGCTTTTAAAACCAAAGTATCTCCAGACGGCAGACAAGAAATCATGTTCATCATCATGTTCAACTTCATCTGCTCCTGTTCATTTTCATAGCTCAGTTCCTCCACTAACGCAGGTACTCCGTTACATGCGTGTTTAGCGGTGAAGCAGTGGAAAAATGTGTTTCCCATTGCGCTACGCTTCAAATGTTGTTTAGGCTGTGTAAACCGGTATTACGGCATAAGAAAAATCCATATAACAAAAATAAAAAAGGGTTTTCAGTATGAACTGGTATACCACCCAGCACTAGTTGACGTGTAGGGAGTTTCTGACCACGTGTGGTAACTGTCTGCTTTATCCAGATTTTTTTATGCAATTGCTTTGAGAGTGTGAACAGAAAACAGCAGCTGACTGACACTGTACTTTACTCACTGAACTGTTAACATAAACTTGGAAACATTCACAGCTTAAAGTCGAGAAGAACAAATAAGTGTAAAGATCAAGATGTGCTGATAGTACCTAGATACAGATGCAGTGTGACTGGACCCCATGTGAAGATGGTGTTAAAGGATCAGGGAATTTAACGTAATGCTGTTGTGCCAGTGCATAAAACTAATTGTACATGATTAACACAGGGCTCTGTTCATTATGCTGGGAATTAATATTGGCTTTACAGTGTCTGGAGGTTTTGCTGGCTAATTAATGTGTCACTGAACATGCTGGCTGATTTACCTCTTGCCACACTTCTCCCCTTCCCTCAGCACCAAGCGCTTCCCTGGGTATGATGCAGAGAGCAAGGAGTTCAACGCAGAGGTCCATCGCAAGCACATCATGGGCATCAACGTGTCGGAGTACATGAGCTACCTGATGGAGGAGGATGAGGATGCTTACAAGAAGCAGTTCTCCCGCTTCATCAAGAATGGAGTCACTCCTGATTCGGCAAGTCCTTTATTATTACTATTACTATTATTTATTACTTTACCTTCTCTTGCCTTGTTGCTACTGGTGGTACCCAGAAAATTACCCAGATGTACAGAGAGCAATTAATATAACGCTTGAAACAGTATCTCAGTGTCACTGTAAGTAAGCAGTGAACTGTACCCAGTAAGATGTGAAGTGACTCTTTGGACATGAAGTTGACCTGTCATCTTTGTTTCAGATTGAGCAAATGTACAAAAAGGCTCATGCTACCATTCGTGAGAACCCAGTCCATGAAAAGAAACCTCCCAAAGAAGTCAAGAAGAAGAGGTGAGCTATTAAAATGCTAACATTTGTCTACTCAGTAGAAATAAGTTAGATGGGAAGTTGGTGAAGACATTTTAAGTAAAAGGGATTTAGTTGGACCTGCGGACAAACACCAAAATGTGTGCAGCTTGAATGTTGACTAGTAGAAAATGACACATGCTAATTGTGCATGTTTCTGTGATCCAGGTGGAACCGTGCCAAACTCTCTCTGGCCCAGAGGAAAGACCGCGTCGCCCAGAAGAAGGCCAGCTTCCTCCGGGCTCAGGAACAGGAGGCTGCAGATTGAGGCGTCAGTCTGCTCTGTTGCTAAAGCAGAAATTTGTTCTAATAAATCTATTGGAAAAGAGACAGAGCTCTGGTGTTTGTCATGTTGCAGTTAACACGATTTATTCCTGCCATGTCAGGGACTGATGTCACAGACAGTGGCACTGTGGCTTATAGACTGATTTCCTAGTCATAAAATGAACTGATTCATTCATTTAAAACATAATTGATACAAAAATAGCACAAAGATTCCATATCACGTAAGTGAGAACAATTATTTTGTATTTGATGCCAGCAATATGTTTGAAAACAGCTGGGACAAAAGACATTTTATAATTAATGAGGTTAGCAGCAGGTCAGTGTCTACAGTTCATAATCACACACTGAGGATTTGGAAAAATGTCAGTAGGCGGCTTATGAAGCTGAAAACGTAGTGGAGGGTTGTATTCTGCAGTGGAAACCAGTGTCATCACTGCTTCTACAAATGGAAGAACAAGATCTAGAGATGCTGTCACCTTCTCTGGGCTTTTAGAAATCATGGATGCCGCGTCCTCCGGGTTGAAGAAGAGACAGACCATCTGACCTGTCTGCACAGTCCAGAAGGTGGCGTCAGTGGTGGTTTATATTTTAAAATATAAAGAGATTTTGGAGCAGCACATGTAATGCTGGCGTCCAGACGTCTTTCGGTAAAACAAAGCCAAACCACACTCTGCATGTGTCACTACAACATGCTGGCATCAATTTTTTGTTTAATATCTATACTGATTTCACTTAAATATGGGTTTTAAATAATTAGCAAATCACTGAATTTAGTTTTTAGCTTACATCTTACAATCCAAACTTGTTTGGAAGTGTGTAGACGGTGTTCTGTGGAAGTTTTTGCAAACATTCAGTGTTTAGGTGTTTATTCTTCTTAGTCAAATTTATTCTCTTTTTTTTTTAAGTTTTCTGTTTCAAAAACATTTTTTTCTACTTAAATGCACACAGCTTACAGAGTACTTTATCTGCTTCAGAATAAAATGGTAGATACTGTATCTAAAGTTGAATACATAGAGAAGTTTATTTTATTGATGCTGATTCTTTGTACTTATTAAGAGTCTTTAGTGTGAGAGATTTTCTTCCATAGCAAAGTCTTGAGATTATTCAAAATGAGTGAGTGCTCGATTTCCATCTGTTCTGCGGAACCTTTCAGTGCGATGCAGGCATACAGCTGCTTCTCCAGCTCGTCGCTCACGTCAGGCGGTGCCCCCCTCAGAACATAGTGCTTCAGTGCGTCACAGGCTTTGGCTAAGTTTGGCCTGGTCACCTCGGGTGTGCAGCGGTGCTTGGTGAGGTCGCAGGATGTGAGGCAGTCAGCCCCATAGAGACAATCGTCATCCACGTCGCACCGCTGCTGTCTGATGTTCTCCTGGAAAACGGCTTCAGGCACAATGAACCGAGCGTCCATCACCTTCAGGTCGTGGCGGTCGTTGTAGCCAAACGTGCTGGCGCTCACATCGCACATGAGGAAGCTGCCAAACGTGCCGTGGAAAATGTCCTCGACCAGTTCTAGGAGGCCGATTGAGATCTTGGCCTTGTGCGGCCAGGAGGGGGTGAACCACTGGTCCATGCTGCGGCGCAGACCGGCAGGTATCCACACTTCAATGATCCACGGAAGACTGATCCCGTACAAAGGATAGTGTGGCACCTTCTCCATCACATACAGGTCTCCACAGAAGCCCAGTAACTTGGGCGTGTGCTCTCTGTCTTGGAGAACCAGTGCTAACAGGAACTCATTGAGCTGCAGCAGGGCCCACGTGGAGCGAGCCTCAGGCAGTGAGATGTGACCGTCCTTATTGGCGTCTGCTATAGATAATACTTGGGTTGCCAGGTCTGCAAGGTTGGCCTGATCCCCCACTTTCGCCTGCAAGTAAATGAAACCATTTTAAGACCAGGGCTTTTAATTCAGACTTCCTGGTGTTTAATGAGTGCTTCCTGACCTTTAGGTGGTTGAGGATCATCTCTCTGAACTTTTCCACTGAGGTCCCCTTGGTGGGTTTGTTGAAGGACACAGCCTCTTTTCTGGGCTCCATTTCATTTTCCAAGTCATAATGAGGAGCCTCCTCCATCTGGCACTTTATGACCCCCTCCAGGTCTCCCCAGCTCCCTGAGTAAACCTAAAATAAACAAGGTAGGGCTGAGGTTCAGAACGAAATTACTGGAGCAGGGTGACTGAAAAAAAAAAACAGTCTGACCTGGCTGTTTGGATTCACAGTGAAGCACTTCCCCAGGTAAAGTGTGCCTTTTTCACACAGGCTGCTGCAGGCTGAGCCATCGATGACTCCTTTTCTGTACTTGTCACACTGAAACGTACGATAACGGGGAAAAGAGGAGCAGCACAAAATGAACTGATCACAGGTACTGCAGAGAATTTTGCAGGACAACACAGAGATAACTGTGGGACATATGTAAACACTCACTATTGAATTTTTGCAGTCATGCCCGCGACACAGCTCTGTGTAGGACGAGTACTCTACATACACGATCCAGCTCCCGACGAAAACTGCCAGCCAGGAAAAGAACAGGTACTTCATGTGCAGGTAGGAGAATCTGGTCTGTTGGAAACACACACATAAATACCAGCTGTAAGTGTGACACTGAGTGTTATGGAATTACTTTCAGTTCAGTGGATCATTTATATTAATGCCATTCTCACTCATTCAATAATTTGGTATGTTCTTTGTTGGATGTGCATTCAAATGAGCAGGCGGAGCTTTTTTCAGTGACACACACACATTATAACAGAGACTAATGAGAGGATGAGAGTCATGTTTGTTGCATCAGGTGGGTTCATCTCTTCTTTTCTATGCAGAGCACACAGTATGCCTTTACTGTGAGCATTTTACCTTTTCCAGCAAAGCAGTGACACTGGCATTTACCTGCAATGTGACATGAAGAGAAAAATCACTGCACCACTTGTCACTTATTAAAAGGGTCCTGCACTGATTTTAAGAGCTGTAACAATTAGTCAATTGAACTAAAGTAAATCAGTGATGAATTGTTTCTGATTTCTGAATTGAAGCTGATTTCAGCTTGTCTGTGTCACAGAGCTCCATTGTTGTTCAAAAACTATTAAAAACACGTCAGCATGTCACACTGCTGCACTGGGTTTCTTCCTCATAAGAATGTAACCATTGTATTCTTTCTTTTACAGAGCTCCAGAGGCTCAATATGACATAATTTTTTATGCTTCTTTGGCAGCTGTTACCGGAGGCACCATTCAGGTTGTCTGTCCGTCCCGTTACTGTGAACTAGATTCTCAAGGACACCTTGAGGAAATATCTTCAAATTTGGACTCAACAATGAACTGATCAGATTTTGGTGCTCAAAGGTCAAAGGTCACTGTGACCTCGTGTCTGCCCATTCCCGTGAATGCATATCTCAGAAACACCTGGAGGGAAATTCATTGCATCTGCCACAAATTCCCACTTGGAGTCATGAACAAACTAACATACAAACCTGGACAGACATGCAAGAAAACTGCAACTTCACTGCAACAGCCTGGAAAGGATTTTTGCAAAAAAAAAAAAGTTATGGTTGTGAGTCTTTGGAGACCTTTCTGGACAGTGATTTAACTGGTTAATACTGACACTTTTATCTTCCCGAACAGCCCAGCATTCAGGCACTCATTTCACTCAATTTGAGTGGCTGTGCATCAGGAGGTAGAGTAAGCTGTATCTGGGTTAGTGGTTCGATCCCCAGCTCTTCCTACCTACACGTGAGACAGAACCCCAAATTGATCCCCAAACCAGCACCTTGTGTGTATGCTGCATATTAGAGAAAAGTTCCAGCGGTCATGGTCTCCAGCCTGGTCCTCTGCTTTGTGTCTGATGTGAGCAGTTTCTTGCAGTCAGCCTGATCACCTCTAGCTGTGCATTCCCCTCTCAGCTCTCCTCACACTCACCTCTTGCCACATTGTCTCATCCTTTGAATCAACTCTTCAGCCTAGTTTCTGATTTTGATGAGGTTCTGTTGGATTCTGACTTTCTGCCATACACCTGCTCTTTATCCACTCCACCTTGCTGAACTTTGACTTTTGTTGTTTTGCCCTTGTAAATAAACCTTCAAAACTCTCCCTGTCTCCCTTCATCATCCAGTCCAGAAACCACTAAATGATTATAATATACAGTAGTATAAGTCACTATAACCCTCCTGTGGCCTGTGAGGTCCCTGTATGGAAGACAAATTAGTTCCAAACTGAGTTGAATCACAGAGTACATCATTAATGCAATTGTTTCTAAGCAGGTGCTCTGTAATTAACAGTAAATGCAGTTTGTGGTCTGGCACGCCAGCAGTGGGACATTTAGAGTGACTCCAGACTTATTACCTTGTCCTTAGTTTTTCTTTTTAATTCCCCAGCTGATAAATGTAGTCTTCTTACATCCATAATGTTATTCATCCAGCTGGAGAACATTAGTGAAAAAATAACACAGTCCTACTTTCTCATCTACTGGTGTTAATGATTCTTGCACTTCTTGCTTGACAATGATGGACTCACTATGCTTCCACCCACTTTGTCCCTTTTAGTACCCATTTCTTAGTATATTCATTTCTCTACTCCTTCTTTTTCCTTCCTGTAACACTCGGTGTTCCATCTTCCTGTGGGGCCCTTGTGACCCAACTACAGCTGAGTGCAAAATAACTTAATGGTCACTCTGCCCTTTTTCCATATACTGAATGCAACAGTAGGCAAATACTGTATGTCAGGTTACTTTCAGCCCTTGTGTAGAAAAGGAGGTTACATTTGTATTTGTCACTTGTATGTGTCTCTAAATAGATTTTCTATCCATTTCCTGCTTTTTGCAGCACTGATAATGCAGACATCAAGCTTTCAGACAAACAACAGTACTGGCAGAAGTGCACAAATATTTGGCTCGTTCGAGATGAATTGCCCCTCACCTGGAAAACAGTCGAGAGCAGGTGGCAGCAGCAGGGGGCAGAGGCAAGATTCTGCAATGAAGACGGACAGTTTATAATTTAACTAAGCAGCATTCAAGTTACTGTTTGTGCTGGATGTTGCAAATACTCACATCCTGTGAGGTCAGATTCACGTTAAATAAAATGTTAATGTGTTCTCAGTTTCCAGTAACTTTAGTTTGCTGTTAAAAAGCTCCACAGGAGATGGTGTGTTCACCTCCATGAGGTTACCCACATGAAATGGGTAAAAATTATAATGAAACGCTGTCATTATGTCAGTTTGCTGACTTCACAGTGAAAACTCAGTATAAGGAATCATAACATTTCAAAGTAAATAAAAGAGGAAATGTTTCTGTAAAACGGCCTGTTGTTGATCCAGCACTTGAACCAATCAGATCTTAGATCAGGTGAGAGCCAGGAGTTTCCCATCATGCCCTGAGGTCTTACAGTCGGTTAATGTTGGTTACATTTACATGACGTCAGAGCAAGTCGGGATCAAGTCGGACAGAAAACTAACCTAGCATGCACTGCGCGCCGATCACCGGTGATTGAATCTGTGCAGAACTTGCTCGTCTCAAATGAGCCTATACGCTTGTAAAGGTTTTTGAACAACCAATCAGCTCTTTGCACGTATCAGTGAGATGCTGCAGATTTTGACTGGATGTATGGTTTTGACACGGCATCATGAGTTTATCCTCAGGTAATGGATCCAGATGCTGCTCTAGGTGTAAACGGGGTATGCACAATATTTAAGCATGTAAGCTGTAAAACTGTGGACTGATTATAGGGGAAATATCAGCTGTTAGGTATAGTTCTCTTTAGTTGTTCTGAGGCTGTTTGTGGGACTTTTGCATCTGTTTTTCATTGTTTTGTCTTTTTTATGTCACTGCATGGCTATTTTTGGACAGTTTGTGTCTGTTTTGGTCGCTTTGTGCCTCTTCATCATTTTTCAGTTGCTTTGCATCTTTTTGTGATTGTTTTGCAGCCCTTTGTCATTATTTTGACAACAACATACGAGAAATATGACCTGTAACTTCAGAGGCTCATTTCAGGCCCTTGTGGCTACTCATCGATCCCTCCATGCGTCAAACCAAAACAATGCAAGACAGATGATTATTCTCCATGTATCTGTTATCACAAGCATTGCACATAGGCTGAGTGAAGAAGGCTTTGAAACAGGATTCATGGAAAGTCTAATTTATACAAAATATACGTCTACAACACCCCAATTCCTGTGTAAAACCTAAAACTTGGGAAAGAGAAGTGCAAGAAAGAGCTGGAAGAATATTTAGCAACTAATGAGGTTAATTGACAAGAGGTCAGTAACATCTTGCAGAGTCAGAGTCTCTCAGAAGTAAAAGTGGACAGAGGTTCACCAATCTGTGAAAAGCTGCATCTGTTCATTTTCATACAATTTCAGAATAATGTTCCTCAGTGTAAAATGAGAGAATTTTATACTGTCTGTTTATGCTTGACAAGCTGTTTCAGATGTTATCTGAACATTATTTCTGCTGCTTTATTCATTGATTGGTTTATTTACAAATCTGACCATGCATATCTATATCAAACTCAACATGAGTGAACACACAAGTAAATGCTGTGTGCACCTCCCATTGATTTTTCCATAGGTAAAATGCAGCAACAGCAAAAGCATTATGGAAATAACACTCTATGGGGAAATGAATGTATGGTTGGCCTTCTTCTAATCAATAGTTTGTGGTTTTCATTTCAACTCTGCCCGATGCATCTCTATCTCCGGGATTATGTATTGACCCTGTGTGAAGGAAGAGAGTTACACAAACATGGCTAATGAGGTGATATTGATTGTGGCTGCTGTGACAGCTATTAATTAGAGACTGACTGGGAACTGTGGCCATATGCTGAGGTGGGTGGAAAGAAAGAGCCTGTCATAGCCTGGTTGAACTCCTTCCTCTACACCCACCCACACCTCTGTTATCCAAACATATTAAACGTGAACGTTCTATGAAACGACACAAAGAGAACTGAGTACATACTGTACAGTTACAGAGTGCCACTTGATGTTGAGCTGCTGAGGCAGAGAGGAGATTAAAGCTGATCAAGAGCAGCACATCACTGTTCTCACACTTCTGCAGTCGGCACACCATTCATCCATTATGTATGATTATAAGCTATCCCTCGGAGGTTATCGGTTAATGGGCTGCTGTGCAGAAGAGAGAAAGGCATGAAAACAGAGAAACAAGAGATGGAGAGGAGCTGAATCACAGGGAATATGTATGCTGAGTTTGACATCACTGGCATATATAAAAACAATGGTACACTCTGTATGTAAAGAGGCAGATAAAATGCAGATGGAAAGGACCGCCTGAGAGAGAGCGAGAGAGAGAGAGTTACGCTTCAGTAAGAGTCCAGCATGCTTCTCCACTTGTCACAGACTCTCTGAAGGAAAAAAGGATGCCACACTGTCTGCACAGACACTACAAAGATCTGACTCATCACAGTCCAGACAGCAGGCAACCCCCCCACCACCAACTCACACCACCACCATCACCTCTTCCCACACATAAAAAGCACGCATCTCCATGCTGACTCAATACTGCGACATTAACACATGCGAACATTACTTTAGCAGCAGTTGTTCTGTCTCTTGGTGCTGCGAATCTAATGTCATGAGCATGGGGGTCCGCACACAGAGAATGGACTCAATTAATGCAGGCACATATTATTTCTGCAGGGACTGCAGCTTCCTGTCAGGGGAAATCCCCTCCCTCTCTATGTACGTTGTAGATTACTGGCAATGGGACGTATTTACAGTAGGAAGGCCTCTTAAAATATGACAGAAATCAAACTGGATGTTGCCCTAATTTCAGTTTTCACACAGTGATGTATTACTTTACACACAGGTGCAGCTACAGCGCTGTTTCTTGTATTGTCTATGTCTCTTGATTCATTAACATACAAAAGAGAAGCAGAAGAAATAGTGCCAGTTGGTGGTTTGTGCAAATTATTTATGACCAGCAATAACATTTAAAGATGCTATGTGCTCCCCTGTAAGTAAGGAATCCTTCATTTACACCTTTGCTGATGGATTTGTGTTCACTAAGTATTGTGACTTTTATTAAATGCATGTTATTCTACCTGTGAAATAAATAATTTACAATATAAAATGTAATTTCTGACATTAATAAAGTTCATTTATGAATAAGCCTACACCAATAAAACCTTAAATCGAAAGGGAAAGTAGCTGGGTATTTGTTGAAATGTTAAATTGTTGTCGAATGTGAACATTTCAGAACCAGCAAAGCTCTTAATGTCATGAAAACCAGTCTCGCTGTTCAGCATCTTCTTGACTAATGGACACTAAAGTTTTCAGCTGGCACCAGATGCTTTTATCCACTTTGGCTTTAAAACTGTGCGATTGAAGCGTCTCTGCGGTATCGTATGAAAGCACGACAGACAAAATGATCTGTTTGATCATTTGTTAAGGAACGTGTGCAGGAAAACAGTTCCCGACCAGAGAACTTTAGGTTGAACTGTAATATCTGCAGAATAGTGGAGATTCTGCAGAAAGACAATAATAAAACCGACTCTGCAAATGAACCAACCCAGAAATTCCAGCTTAAAGTCTGTGTATATAGTTTCCATATTTCAGTGGAAATAGCTTCTCTCCAAGGATCAATGAATGACACTTCTTAAGTTGTCACTGGCAGGCTGAGGTGGCCTAGAAAACCGAGCGATGCTGGTGGCGGTCCCTTGAGACTGCCTGTCTCTGCCTCTACTCCCTGCACTTGACAGTTCTTGTCTCTAACATGCAGTGACACGAGTAGGAAACATGTGGCGCCAGTTGTGATGAGATAGTGTTGGACCCAAATTAGTGACGCAGATGGCTGGTAGCTGAGGGTGGTCACAGACTCAGTTACAGCAGCCATATGCAGCCAATGAGAAGATTTCGATATGACAGTCTGATAATGAAGGTAGGCTTACTGTTAATTTCACTTTATATCTGAATTGAGACCTCCACATGTCCCTGAGGGGCTTCCCTAGCCAGGTTTAATTTTACTTATGAAGAGAGCCACTGTGGACTTCACCTAATTTTACTCCCATCCAACTGTTACACAATGTCCTTTAACAGCTCCTCACATGAGGGAAGCAGGTGAAGTATTTCTTACTCTGCGGTCAACTAAACCTGTGTGCTGATAAACTTTTGCAGCATCAGAAACAGCCTCGCATGAATATATGACTGTATCAGCTGGATGCATCATGGAAGCGGTTGCTACAGCAACGGGGATCAGGAGGATGGTTGATTCCTGCCGAGCAGCCGAACATCAAGTGACTTTATGTTTCAGTCTGAGAAACCAATATAGTAATAGCCACGAATTACCACAAATCTCTGTGCAACACGCGAAAGTCAAATGATAAAAAATGTATAAGCTACGACAATAAATCAGTCGCTTCGTCGCTTAACATCCAATATGTCTTTAGATCCCTGTGTATAAAAGCAGGCTGTAGCCGGGTTAGATTCTGAATTTGACGCCAGAGTGATGAGGGTTTCCCCCGAAGCTTACCTGGCTGTACAGAGGCTTTCTGAAGAACCCCCATGGAAACAGAGCTCTTGCCATGGCAGATGCAGAACATCTCACAACAGCTGCACAAGGAATAAATTCGGCGTACACTTCACACGGTGTCAGGCAACGCCTACTGCAACCCTGGACTGTATCCAAATAGGCTATAAAACATGAGCAGATCTGTGAGGAGCACCATGGATGTGCGCTGTGGTGCAGCGAGGCAGCGGAATGAACCGACTGCACCAGCCCGCTTACCGGATTCAAGATTCAACATTCAAAAAACTTTATTAATCCCAGAGGGAAATTGCTTTGCTTCAACCAGAAAATAACAACACCAAGAGAAAAAAAAACAACAAAACTCAATAAGAACAAAGGAAATCTAAGGATGGATGAAATATATCAATAGGAGTCAGGGTGGATGTAGTGCAGTAAACTGTGAAGACATGAGTGATGATTATGTTGATGTTGTCAGTCTCCCTCCAGATTAGTTGTACAGTTTAATGGACCTCCTGTGGAGCACTTGATATTGATCAGTCTCTGCCTGAATGTGCTCCTCTGTCCTGCCAGAACACTGTGTAGCGGGTGGGAGGGGGTGTCCAGGACTGAGAGGGGTTTGAACAGCATCCTTTTCTCAGCTAAAACATGTAGAGGGTCCAGCTCCACACCCAGAACTGAACCAGGCCTCCTGATTAGTTTGTCCAGCCTGTTAGTGTCGCTGAATAACCTACAACATGAAAAATCTCTACAGGTAAACTGTCCCAGTCTCACTAGAGGATTAGACAGATCTCATGAGGCGTTCTTTAGGGACAAGTGTCACAGCTCAGAGAGGAAGCTTATGTCAGCAGAGGAGGAGGGTGGAGGATAAGAAGCTGTCAGCTTCAGGACCACAGTGGATTTCGCCTCACCCTCATTTTGATCAGTAGGGGAGCAGAGGGAACGTCTGCACACATCTGTATAACAACACGACATATTAAAGGCATAAAATTAAAGTTGTCTTTAGCTACCAGTCCTCAAGTTTGCATGATTTCTAAACGTCCTCTCCTTTTAGATTTGATTAGGCATCATAAAAATGAAAACCTAGCAAAGTGTAAGACTGTCTGTCAAGGGAATGCACTAACCTAAGGTAATGGGCACTCTGTTATACAACACATTAGCATGAGCAGCACAAGTCTCATCATTCATCAAAGCAGACAACAGTCTAACTTTCCGTGGGTGTATTTTACTGCCAAGCATGAAAACGCAGCAGTTAGATTTTAGTGATTTCATCGCACAAGCATAAAGAACTAATGTAGTGCAACAGAGCTGTGATAGCAGTAGTAATTTTTCTATCGTGAGAATGGTGGAAAAGACAAAGCTGGCAGCAGTGATTTGAATTCTGGAGAAAGGAGAAGAGTTAGGAGAAGAGCTACAGGAGCCTAGAGGACAGAAACTGGATGCAGATAAGTTAGTTGCTGTTATGTAATGCTGATTACCTTGAGGCACTCTGAGTGGGCAGATAGAAAAGAAATTCTATTTCTGCATAATACATACAAACAACAAGCTCGCTGATTGCAGAGCCGAAGGCAGTGGCACCTCTGGAGCAGAGAGAGAACACAGAACCAGATAGGCTTTTCCAGTCTGATATATTTCTTCAGGTGCCTGATTAAGACAAAAAATAATGCAGCCTTTGATATAATAAATGTCTTCTCCACTAACAATCTTTGAGATGAATTTACACAACAAAATGTCTGCGTAGATTCTAAATCGTACCTAAATTCAATTTGCTGTTCCTTCCTTACTATTTCAGCCCATCCGTTTTTAACTTCCATTAAAGCCCAAGAAGCAGAAGTGATCAGCCGGTGAGACGAGAGAGAAGGCGTCCAGGTCTCTGGAAAGTTGGACTGATTTTTAAATAATAACCCTGGTGATGATCTATATGTCTCCAGTGGTGGAAGAACTCAGTACTCAGATGATTTACTTTAGTAAAAGTAGCAGTATAACAGTGCAGAAATACTGTGTTACAAGTGCTGCATTCACTTCAGTAATGCTAATGATGGGACTTATTATACTAACTTATACATATACATCTGTATTGTATTTTGTAATATTAACTAGATTTTGAAAAGTAACTAGAGGAAATCTAAGAAATGTAGCAGAGTAAAAGTACAATGTGTGCCTGGAAGAAGTAATGAATAGCAGATGAAATGGAAATACTCATTTACTCAAAGCTGTGGTAGTTAAAGTTAATTCATTTGAACCATCACTTCTGTGTGCTCCTACATTATGTGAATTATCATATCTGAATCTGAATTATTCCAATTAAACCACCATCCACTCGTCTTTAAAGCTCTTACATAAGGAACATGCCCCTCGACAGAGAGGAAGCTGTATGTTTCTAAATCCAATGTAAGTCCTCACAGATGGTTTAAGCCTTCTACAGTCACATGGAGTTTCAACAAGTTGAGAGCTGATTGAAAATATTGAATGCAGCACATACGGAAAGAAGAATGTATTTATGGGGCAGCATCTGTGGAAAAATGCTGTTGTCACTTAATATTGCATAACAGATGGTGTGCCTCACTTTGAGTGTGCTTTATGTAAATGTGATGACGAATGTTTGATGAGCCTTTAGAATGAGACACTGAAATGATATGAACCTTATTATCCCTCACTGCTCTGCTGGTGAGGAGACAATGTGCAGAACTGCTGAGGGCAGACTTATGTAAACTAACCGAAGTCTAATAAATCTGCTCAGCTTAGCAACATTATTCTTGTATAACTATGTGTCTACAACAACCATACTGAAAAATCTTTTAAGAAATGAATAGTTTGACATGTGTGCTGAGATATTGGTCCTAGTCACCGCCTGGTGGCCAGACTAAGGTACTGTAGGTAAATCTTGTGAACAGCTATGGTCCTAAAGTCAGTCCTAGGCAGCTGAAGCTGAAGCTTCCTGAAGACAACACAGCAGAACACACTGCAGCAGCCACAAAATCTGGACTAAGTTGTGCTATTTCTGCAATATAATTCAATAAACTTTTATGTGTTTGCAAATAAGTACATTTATGACTGTGGTGTATCATTTTTAGTGGATTGAATAGCCTGTGTTATATATTTTAGTTCTTCTATTTGAGCACCATAGGAACAGATGTTCAGCTGGTGTGTGTGAAGAAAGAGTGAACAATAGAAATCAACAGAGAAGAACATTTGAATACCAAAAGGAAAAATAATTTATTAGCAAGTGTCTCAGATGCTGGCTGTACATTATGTCACTGTTTTGTAATATCTGGTTTTTCATTTTCAAAAATAAAAGTGTTTTTCTGCATGTGGACAGTCTGAAAGAAGGAGGTGGAGACAAACAATGCGCAAGTCACGCTGCAGGAACAAGAAAAGAAAGCACAGAAAGCCCAGGAGGAAAGTGACCTTCATGCAGGGAAAGTATGTAGCAGAGCAAAAATAGCAGGAAGTTCAAAAGATAAAGTGTGACCTTTAATATGAATCACTTGTTAAAGTGAGAATTATATGCAATGCAGGTTAGCCTATATTTCTGGATTTCTGTAATCACTGCTATCAGCAGCTACTGATTAGTTCTGCTTTATTCCAGAGGGATGTGTGCATCTCTGCATCAGACTCAGGAGGAGATGAAGGAAAAGAGAGAAACAGCACATGAACACCAGCAAGAAAAAAGGGACTAAACAATGATTTCTGTTTGATGAACAAGAATTGAAATGCACCAATCACTCACATTCCCATCAAAGCATTTTCTCAGGAGCACCTGACGGGAGTTTCATTGGATCTGGCACAAACATCCACTTGGACTCATGGATGAACTGATTAGAATATGAATCTGGATAGATGAGCATGTAAACTGCACACCTGACTGGTTGCTGGAAGCATACAACTGCTTGGAGCTGGAATTCTCGACAAGCGTCAGAGGCGCTGTTGAAGAGGTGTCGTGAGCCACCTGAGAAGCTGTGATGACAAGAACTGTGTGAGGAAGACACTATCACAGTTTAACACATCATGTGGGACATGATCACAGCAAGTGGGAAAGCTTACAGTGTGCTTGTACCTGCTTCATTTGAACCTTAAAAATCATTTAGTTCTTAATGCTCCAGTATCATGTTTCATATTAAATAATATCACTGTTGCTAGTTTTTGTATTGTTCTCATTTAAAGTTTCTTCCTCAGGTGTTAACAGTTAAAGTTGTTTCATTAGTTTGAAACTCATGTGAAAGAAGTCTGCCACCAGAGACTAAGAATAAATATTATTGGTTTTGCTTAAGGGCTTAGTGAAGCCAGTCTTATGACTGATTTTACTGGTGTGTACTGAGAATTGACTGTTTTCAGATGACTTCCAGCCATGTGCTGGGGCTTTGACCTATTAAAAGCCAAATATTTACAGCACTACAGTTCATTGCAAACAAACCAGCTTTTAATGTGCTAAAGCATCACAAACTCCTCCTTCTGTCTCATGCTTACTGGGATGTCCTGGTGTTGACTTAGTAGCAGTGGCAGATCGTGCTGCTTAGGTTATTAACACTGAATATGAATAAGTATCACGACGAGCTGACTCAGCGGGAGCAGGAGTTGCTGAAAATTCGCCGGGACAGCGACACTAAGGCTGCAGAACTAGTCAAGATGGAGAAGATGCTGGAGCAAACCAAGAACCTGTTAGACAAGAAGAAAGAGCCTGGTTCAGGGAGGATGGACTACCAAGAAAACATGGGTCTGTATCACTAACAAAATCTGACTTCATATCCTAGATAATTATAATTATATCCTACAAATATCCTACATTGTTGTTGATGGCTTCTGCTTGCTTGTTTGCAGTGGAGGACCTGGAGGAAAAGGTACGCTCCAGCAGACGGCACAGGAGGAACTCGCTCCATCACACGCAGATGCTGGAGAGCCAGATGAAAACAGTGAAAGGCGAGCTCGTGGGCACGCTGGACCACCTCCAGGAGCTGAGGAACGTCTTGCGTCGTTCGCAGCAGAAGGCAGAAGAGCGCAAAGCAGCCATGGAGAAGCTGGCAGCAGGGCTCAGGTGAAGCCGCTCTGATCCCAAACGAGGTTCTGACCTTTTCAACACACCAACTGAATGTTGACCTGATGTCCTACATCATGCCAACGAAGATCATACTTCTGATAAATGGTAGAGACGTGGGGGAGAAGCAGAACAATTTTGAAACTACAGTTCTGTGCAAAGGCTCCGTTAGAGTTGTTGTTTTGGTAGTGGTTTTATGACCATATATATATTTATTTCTTAGTCTCTGTATTAGAAAATATGTACACAGTATTAATAAACAACACAAAAAAACTGCTTCTTTAAGCTAAGTGACAAATATTGAGTGTGATCTCTTTAGAAGAATCTGGAGAAGTCAAGGACAAAACTAGGAGTGGAAGACTTGTTAAAATCTGATGAGGGTTTGTTTCTCAGAGTTTCTTATCTGAGCCGGCAGAAGAAGTCCAGCAAGAACCTGACTCAGCATCTGGAAGCTTCATCTGGATGCCAAGTTGATCCTTCTGTAGTCTGAAGAAGCTTGATCAGGACTGATCTTTGTGGAAGGAGAGCAGCCAAGAAACCACTTTTTGTGTTTCTAGTTGTTGTAATGTAAAAACTGAAAAATACATGTATATCTATAAGAACATCATAGCACTGCTAAAAAAAACAAACAAATCTAATGGTGGCACAGTACTGTGTATCAACTCATTCATATAGTTTTGCATTTTTCTGTAACTACGTTTTACTGTTTCACGTCTCAATTGTGAGTTTTTGTGAGTTTCCCATTTCAGATCATGTCAGAGTTCATCATCTCAGAGGCAGCAATGAGTATTCAGATCCAAATATATCTTGGCCAGCTCTCATGAATGTTTGTGGTCTGGGTCGCTGTACAATTATCTGACTATGAAATGAAAATATGTCTATATCAGCTTCATTTGGATATTCTTAATCTGCAGCCCCAAGGATGGAATCAGTGTTAATGAGTCATGCACCCAAGTTTAATTAACATGTCCCTGCTAATAAATGACATGCTCATAAAGTTCTCCTTCATATTTTTGTATTTATCTGTGTGAAAAACTGCACAAAGCTGATGCTTCAGTAGCTTCATATGTGGGTTCCGTGCTTGTGCTGAAGCTTTCAATATTTTCATTCCCTCTGGGATCAATAGTCTGTTCCTGCTTTCTGTGGTGAGTCACCTGAAATCTGTCTTTGTGTATTTGTGCCTTCCCTGTGGCTCCAACCACAGCTTGTTTCGTCCAGTGTCACATGCAGTGAGGCTGTGTGTGTGCTTGTAACTGTAACTATAACACCATCACATAATGATTGTTAATATTATCTAATGTGTTTTCAGTATGATGTAGGTTTGTTGCCATGTGTGAGAAGCTTGTGTGTCTGTATATTTAACTGATGGACAAGAAGTGGAGCAAGATAATGAGGAAGCACAGCGAGTGCACAAACGCTGACTGGTTCATGGACCTCCCTATTGTTTGTTTCATCTTTAAATGATAACTTTGAAATTATTTAGGTTGTTTTCTTTACCTAAAATAGTGCAGACAACAACAAGAAACAGCCCAGCAGGGGGCACTGATGAGTTCCTAGTGAGCAGACTGGAAAAGAAAATAGGCAACGCCTTCATCAAATTCATAAATAGCTTAAATCTGCTTGTGGGAAATTTTAAATTGGACCAGTGTCTCCTTTCTATCTGTCTATGAATCATGACCAGTTCAGCTGAACAATGACTCGTCCTTTTCACATTGTTGGATTTAAATGAATGAATGCAGCATGTTTGTGTGTTTATTTTCTGATTCTTAATAACCTCACTAACCCTTGGCTACATTTGAGTTCTTTATATTTCTGTATAAATATGATTAAAAATGTTTGACACCAGTCCTAAAACTATTTTATGTGTCTGTGAACCCATGTCTTTTACCCCTTTTGCAGTAATAACTTCAATTACATGTATCATCCCTGCACAGAACAGATTTTGGCTGGTTATCCTTGCATGAACTGCCTTCTTCAGTTTCTTTCCCAGCATTTGTACTGTAGATCCTTGTTTAGGACTAAAGGAAGTTTAGTTTAGTTGAAAGCCTGATCCCCTCTGGTCGCAAAAGTAGAACTAGGAACAGCAAGAAGCAACTGATTAGACTATGTAAGACCAAAGTCAGACTCTCTGGTTGCTGAGAAATCTCTTCTAATCTAAACGTAGTGGCCAGCTGGAACTAATGCTCTCTAATACAACCGTCCTGCAATCAATCTTGCCTTCATGGGAGTTATAATGTCCTACTGTTGTTTTAAATTGTTTTAGAGAGGTATCTCAAAGAGCCAAAAACCAGGACATGTTAGCTCAACACACAGACTGGAAACAGAGGGGAACAGCTAGGCTCCATCCAAACTAAGTTAACCAGAGAATAGCATGCAAAGAAGCCCTCTAGCATGTGCACACGTGAAACCAGAATTTATAGCACGTACATTTTAGGTTTTTAATTTCTGTCAGATCTAAATGGATATTTCTCAACGTAACGTGTCAAAATAAGTTCAGATTAGAGTTTTGCACTTGGTGTTCTCCACCTTTCACCTTCAGCTTTGCGTAGCTGGTATTCACAGTGTTAAAGACCTATGTGTGTCTAGCACAACCTAATTAATGGTTGTCTCACAATTTCACTTACAATGCATTTCCTCTAAAAGGAGAAGGGGGGAAAACAGGTTAGCCTGCCTGCCAACAATTGTGGCAGGACTGTGGATCGAGTCTTTGTTCAAGTTAATGTGGCCTTAGAAGCTTTTTACGAGATTGTCTTTAGTTAGTGAGGAACCACCTACACGTCGGCCACAAGCAACAGGAATTCAGCAACATCCTCCTCTGACCACTTTCGGTTAGCATAATATTCTGTTATGTGTCTGCATGTATTGCATAATAAATTTACCACTAAAGGATTGTGCAAACACAGAAGCGCAGAAAGAGCTATGACAAATGCCCTTGTTATGACAGTTTTGTAGCATAACTGAAACCAAGAAGGCCACAGAAAGACATCATGTCAATGACTGTAGTGGTGAGAGTCTTATTGGACTGGTGAAATACTCACAGATCATCACTTGCAGAGTCGTTCATATAAACATGTTTGTTAGTTTAAGTTCTAACAGTAGATCTGAGAAGAAGTTAAAAAATCACTGTCACGCTGTCAAGCACAGTTTCTTCACGTCTTCTGCTGATAACTGTTCATACAGGCGTCTATCCAGTGTGACCTGGATTTGAATTTGAAAATACTGTAGATTTTGGTGTTTGAAAATGTAATAGTTATTTTCCTACACACTGCTTGCATGATATAGATACAGTAGTAGCCTGTTCTCTGACTTATATGGACTTGGATGTTCTGGATAGTCTTTACGGCTGCTGGATTTTGGTTTTTGGGGGCAAAGGATTTGTATTTATTTGTATTTGTGTTTCTGGGTTGTGGTGATGTTAGGGTTGTGTGACTCATAACTAGATAAAGAGTGAAAAACTCACATGACATGACATCGGTTCTGACAGAGGCCACTGGGGAGATATAAAGACGTCTCACACATGCAATAAGCCTCTCACCAAAACCAAACTCAAAAATCACAGAAAATCCCACTCAACACAACTAAAAGCATTTTTAGCATCTATGTGCAGCCTGGTGGCTCAGTGGGATAAGCATCACACACACCCACACACCAGGTGTGTCCCTGAATTTTGAATTTAGAGTCATGTGCAATTTCTTTCATAGTAAGAGTTCAAGATGTGACTGAGTATCATTTAGTGGGATATGGAGTTCATTTGGGGTCTCACACATCTGTAACACAAAACAGTAATATCTGAATTGATCATTGATTTCCTGCTGGTGGGTTGGTTGCCATAATCCCTGATTTAATAATGATGTACTTTATTGATCCCCTTGGGGAACTTGTTGTTTGGACTGTCAGACAATACATGTCAGCATCTTGTCCAAGGACACTTCAACATGTAGCCTGCCGGGAGCAGGAATCAAACCGCTCACTCTCAGGTTTGTAGATGACTGCTCTACCCACTGAGCAGTATGGAACCTAGTAAAAACGTAAGTACTGTAAGCGCTCAACATTACTCAACAAGACTCAAC
>JAUBNQ010000020.1:3257552-3271679 GCA_032353495.1 Ctenopoma kingsleyae | reverse complement strand
CTTGTCCTTCTACCACCTCTGTCAGGGACCAGGATTCGTATGATGTGGTTTGCTGTGCTGTGCTGTGCTGCGCCGCGCTGCGCCGCGTCTGTGTCAGTCTGCGGCCTGCAAAATGAGTTGCGGTTCAGCATCTCTCCTGCAGGGGGCGCCATCGTCTGCGCTCCGCACAGGCAGCGATGCGAGCGTCCCGTACAGCCCAGCAGCCCAGCAGCTCGCAGCGCCGCCAGCAGCAGACGAGTCTGTCCGTGCCTCCTGCCGCCGGGGCTGCACGTTAACGGGACTGCGTGCGCGTTTTCTCCGTCGTGAAACTTTTCGTCGGACACATGTTGAATTCAAGAAGATCTGATTAAAGGACTCATCTCATGACTCGACTTTAAAAAAAATAATAAACTGCTGGAACCGAAAAGCAAGGTGAGTATAGATAATACATGAATAATCTTTTAGTAGCGTGTGTGTGTCCATTAAAACAACCCAAAACAACACGTGAATGTGTGTAACGTTTACAGCATGGTAAATGATGGGCAGAAACCACCTGCTTCTCACTAAATATCACGAAAAACGGGTCTGTGAGAAGCTGCAGGATGTTAGATTGTCTGGGAAAGTCAGTGGAGATGAGAGATATACAAGTAGGTTTCTGTTGTAAATGGTGACATATTGTTCTCCATGGGGAGAAATATTGCTTTACAGCTTCCTCTGCACTGGAAAGTCTCCATAATAAATAATAATCCAAAGCTGAGCTGATTCGTGGAAATAAGTTATGGGGAAAAAACATTGTAAAGCCTCATGATGTAATATTAAAATATGTTGTATGCTCTGTTCAGTATTAAAATGGGAATGAGTTCACAGTCACCTCCCCTCAGGTTATGGGACTAGATATAATAAAATGCATAGTGACTTTCTGGGTGACGTGTTGTAAAGTATTTGGAGGAGAAAACAGCCTTCACATTAAAGGCCTTAGTGCTCAATTCTGTTTTGTTTTTTTTGATGATGTTCATTATTCTCATTCATGTCTGTGAGTGACATGTATCCAGCTCCTGTGTGAATGCTCTTGTGGTCCAAACCTGAGATGCATGAGCAGATTTAACTGAAAGGTGAACCCTGTGCTTACAGTAACAACAGCAGTCAAGTTGTGTGTGACAGTCAAGCCGTGCAGTTTCCTTCAAAAACCAGGAGAACCTGGTTTTAGAAAAAGATGGCAGACTGCTCGACGCAAAGTAGTTGATATTAGCAGGACGTCGTTAATCTCCATGGAAATGAACCTTAAGACAGAGCGTTAGGGAAAGCCATTGATCAAGGTGATAAAACCCAGAAACATTCAAAACAGAATAACGTCAGGAAAAGTTCACAACTTCTGGCCAAGGTTAACAGCTCACTGTCTGCAATCTGTGATCTTAGCCTGCAGGCAGCTCCCTCTTTTTAAAAACTGTTAAATCCCACCAGAGATATTGGGGTTCACGTTAAGTGACTGTGACAGCTGATCTAGTCTTCTGTAAATAAGCCTTGGTGAACTTTGAGTTAGCTTGATTTCATTGTGCTGCTGGAAAGTCCTGTAACGCCCAGGCTCCAGCTTCTTCATAGACGCCATGATGTTTTCTCCTGCTGGTACTTGAATGAATCCATTCTGCATTCCACACGCTGCAGGTTACCTGTGCCAGAGGAAGCAAAGCAGCCCCAGAGCATCACTGAGCCACCACCATGTTGCAACCAAGTCTTGGTGCAGGTCTTTTGCAGGTATTTCTCCACCTGCCTCCTCAGAAATGTGGAGATACACATCAAGCTAGTGTAGCCACTGTTGCTTTAACTTGTGACCTATACTTCTGATTTGTCTTTCGGAACATTCAGTGCCTTGACAAACACTTGTGTGACCTATCTTAAGCACATCATGTCCAGGTCCAAACCTGTACAATGATTAGTTTGTTGCAAACAGCTGAAAGTCTGTAAATTTTACACATAATTTACAATGGGGATTGGATTATTTTGCAACTAAACCTTGCGTTCGGTTGACATAAAATACCAAAGGTCTAATATTCAAATTATCTAAATATAATTAGCTGAATGATGGATTTTTCTGTATAAAAACATCAACATTTTAAACAGATCCCATCAGAACATGAGATCTGACCCAACATTTTGTGGTAAATGAGATTCAGCAACACTGACTTGACTGTCTCCAAGTCAGACTATCACATAATATCACAATAACTGTAGTGTTTGTCACACAAAGAGAGACATGAGAATGAGACATAGATTTAAAAGCTGTACTTACTGTCCATAATGTGTTTTTCTTCTGTCAAGAAACGAGACAGGGATCAATTTCAGTATTTCATTTTTTAGGTTTTTGGGAGATTAATTTTTTCATTACTGGCTTCTGGCAGTTGAGTGTGACTCCACCTGAGTGGGTTTTGGGTGCTGACGTGGGTTTGACCATGTTGCCTGGTTACACCACAGTCACTGGTGCAGACCTCAGCTTGCAGTTTTAATCTCGTGAGCGCCTCTGCCCCCTTCCTCCCTCTACCCCCTCAACTCAAATTCCACGCTCAGCCTCCAGGGAGCTCGTCCGTGCGTCACTGCTCTGGTCACAAAGACTTTCAGAGCACGCTGCTAGTCAACACAGGCGAGCCGCTGCCGTCGCCCGCCTCTGGCTCTGTTAGTTCTCAGCAATATGTGAAAAATGTTCTGCTGCTTTGACGCACGTCAGGGCCCTCGCAGCCTCCTCAGTGGAGCGTGTCACAGTGATGAAGGTATTATACATTCGTTGAGCATGAGTGGATATGTCACACATAAGAGGGCTGCTTAGTACGCAAAGCATTAACTAGCTTATCAGCAACTGATGAAGGCTTTCACAATGGGCTCTAATGGCTTTCCATTTTTAAGCTGATAAAATGGTTACATGCACCTGATGGTTTGTACCATCATGTACCATGAATGTAATTTCTTATTGTTAATGATTTAAAAGTAGCTGGAAACTTCTTCTGCTTTCATTCATACAGCAAGTACAAAAGTGAAACTTACAGTTTGCTTTCTGCTTTCTTTCTCTTTTATTTTTTTGAGTTATATACTATTGGTCAGTAGGGGCAGATCTACAGGGTTACATGCCACTCATTTGCCACCCTAGGTAAAATTTTCTATTCCGCCCCTATTAATTATTTCATTAGAGTAAATAAGTAACTTAAAGATGCCATGTTAGGATGTGGAGACTTTAATTCAAAAAAGCTGTTAGGGATACTCAAGGTTTGAGGGGAGAAGCTTTTCAGGTAGATGTACCTGTATATAACAGACAGTGATCAGTAATCTGCATTATGATAACATTCTGATTTCTATAGAAATATCCCACATTGCATATTGTGTCACTGTTTTTAACCACTGACAAAAATCTCATCATCTGTTGAACAGTGTTTCGTTTGACATACAGCAGTTTTCTTTACTGGTACCGTGTCGCTAGTGGATTTAGCTTATGGAGAAGGGAGGAGAATATGATGGTGAGGGCACTGGTTATGAAACAACAATCAGTTTGATTGGCATGGGATGCTGATGTCAAATAGCTGAGTGTTACCTTGGCAACCTGGTAGTAGCATAGATGGAATTAGGCCTCCACGGCACTCTTCACCTATGTTACCGGGTTAGCAGACTGCTACACATACATTCACATGCTGCTGCACGTTGGTGCTTCATTCTGACTGTCGTGCTTTTCTGATTCAAAACAGCCTTTACAGAGGCAACAGGTGTTGGGTGCCCACGGCATTTTGCAGTTTAAGATCCTACATGGGTTTGGGAGAGAACTGATGGATAGCAGGCGCCCTTAGAATCAATAAGTAATGCAATGTAAGGTGCATTTTAGTTGTTTATAAATTCTAAATGAATAAGCTTTTTGTGTTATAGAACCCCCGGGACCTTTAAAGTGTTTGGCCTCTGATCAGACAGTGTGAGCAGAAAGTGCTGCCTCACTGTTGCTCTTCCCTTTGCCTGTGGAAGCGCGTCCTTGCCGATCTCGGGTCATCGTCTTCACAGAGTGACACAAACGCCTGTGTGACGCGTGTGACAGTGTCCAGGTGACAGGCTAGTGTCACCCTGCATATGATCTCACTGACATTGTGAGACTTATCATATTGGTGGTGGATATTTATAGACGCATGCACTGTGCCGTCCCACATGATATGCAGCTGTAACTCAATTACACCACCTGACTCCAGGTCTCTGTGGTGCATCTGTGCAGCATCAGGAGAATGAGCCTCCTGATAAAGTCACTGTCATTAAACTTAATTATGATGTCTTTATGCCCCTCGCTGCAGGAAACTGGTTCCTGTGGGTCACCTCTGCACTGATGTGCAGTGGATTGTTGGGCCTGCATTATGTATTTATTAACAAGTTATTAAGTCATTTTAAAGTGATCTTAACTACACATGTACCTCAGGACATATGTTTAAAGGCCATTCTTACATTTTTTTTCTTTGCACCAAGATATTTGAATACACAACTTAAAATGACAAATGTTAAATGGCAAAGTTAGCAGAACAACATGTAAAAGGCATATTGTCCTTGCATGTGTGTAGAGAAGAGTTGTTATTGTCTCAGTGACACTGTGACTCTTCTTATTATCCTGTGTGGTTGTACTGTATGCAGAGCACGACACAATTGTAATCACTTATTGCTGTAAAGAGACTTTATTATATGGTGTCCAGCTCCTGTTAGGCTACATTATTGTTTATAGTCGCGCACAACAAGCTCCTCTGATACTGGACAGTACGGTAAATTATAAACTAGACAAGGAAGTAAGAGGTTGCTTAGCAACTGGAACCCAGCAGCTAATAAAACATCTTTGGTTTCAGCATTGTACAACAGACCTCTGTGTGTTGGTATAACAGACACACAGTTACTCCTTGTTTACTGTGGTAATACATTGTATTTCTGTGTAATATAACATGAACCTCTTTCCTTTAGGTTGAAGTAATTCAGACAAGCACAATCCAAGGTGTTATTTACTTTAAACATGCACCTGAAGCTCCTCTCTGTCCTTTCTTACCTCATCTTTGAGCAAAAACAGCTCGTTCACTCAGAAAACCACAGAGCTGCTCGGATTTGACAGTAACCGTCTTTAATTTTAAAGACTTTTAAAACCATTTTATGTTCAGTTGCTGTTGGGTTTGAACGACTGATCATACGTATTTTTTTGTCTTAGTCCTCTGCCACAAACATGACTCATGCAAACAAACGTTTTACAATATCATAAAACATTAATTAGACTATGTGCTTTTAGTAGAGTGACTGAAGGTGGCAGCTGTTGGAAATTTGATGTGGTGCAAAAATCTTTCATTATATATCTTTAGTCACCAAATAAAGGACCAATGCCACTTAACGCTGCACTAAACCATATTTTCATTAATAACACTAATAACCTGTAATGTGAAAAGTGTTATTCATAGTGACAGACTGACGGAGAATTATTACTGGAATCTGTAATCCTTCTGTTTTTTGATGTTGTTTAGCGTCCTTCAGCTCATTGTTTTGGTTTCACATCTGTACAGTTTTTGTTCTCTCTTGCCAGTTTTTTTTTTTTGTGTGTGTGTGAAACAGCTGTCCTCTGCTGTTATTGTAACCAGTGGTGATGAATGTCGTGTGAAGTTATGGAAGTAGTCATTTGAAAAGGCATTTTTGCCAACCATAACCATCTTTGTTTAGTGCCCACAACTGACCCAGAGGTCTTTGTTTGCACTGTTTGCACATCCAGTGGTCTTGACAGTTTAGAGCAAAAATAAGGGCTTCACCAGCTGCTATTTTAGTGCCTCTGTAAATTTGCATAGCACCAAAAGAGCAGTTTCAACAGAGCCCTGGTCTCCAACATGAGGACACTCTTATAACAAATGTGTTGTATGAGAGGGTAGGAACAAACAATGGGCATTAAGAGTGGAGGACTTTACAGAGTGAAGCTACATTTGAGACAAAACTCCATATTAAAGTGTTGCTCTCTGTCAGCTGAATGTGAAATAGTAAGCAACCCCACGACCATGACCTGACCCTGAGGTCAGGAAAGTCTTTAACCTCTGTAAGGCCATGTCCTCTGCTTATTGTCATTCATTTATTTAAGAGTGTGTGGTGGATTGAAGTGAGGCAGAAATAGGAGTGCTGAAATCGAGTAAAAAGTAGAAGCTAAGTAAATAGTGTTCTAACCACCAAACCCCCACCTCCACTTGCTGTGACAGAGAGTCCTCAGACTAAAGGCGTGCCCATCTGACCGGTCTCAGTAGAATGTGGTAATGAATGCAAATAAAGTAGAGGAAAGAGAATCCGCCCCCACAAACGGTTTGACGTGACAGTAACTTCAGCATAATTCATTTGTGTTTTTTTTTTTCCAGGTTTATGCTGCTCACGGACACTTGAACATCCAATACATGCTCTGAGACCTTTCCCCACACAGGTCAGTGGTTCCCATCGAGTCAGCTGTTGCCCCAGTGTTCAGTGTAATCCAGAGAGGGATCAGGTTACAAACATTGCCTCACCAGTCCATCCATTTTCAATCAGAACCAGTCTCCCTGTGAGGTGCTGCCCTCTAGTGATAGAAGCTGAGGTTACACTGCTTTTGTAGACGGCAGCAAGCAGGCAGTTGCATTTTGATTTGGCTGGGACTATCAGGTTTGGAGACAGATAAGAGATAGATAAGAAGTCGTGTTAGTGTGTTTTCCTGATCCCACCTTGTGGTGTGAAGTACAGAGTTAGCATTTCCTTCCAGTCAAAGTCTGTTTATTTCAGCATTGTTCACTTAGTGGACAGAGTTTGTACAGGACCATATGAATGCTTTGTTTATGTCATTTAATCCAGTAGTACCAACACAAACGTAACTGATAGATTGCCAGGGGGTGTAACTATTCTGATACAGAGACTAAAGCCATGATACAAACGTGATCCCAACTTTGTGACAATCATGTGAGTATTTAGGACTGAGTGATCACACTTGCACTAAAAGTTTTATTAGTCATTACTCTCTGTTATTATAATAAAAAAGTAAGTAAGTGAGTAATAAAGCCTGCACCCCTGTCCGGGCACATTGAAGTCAGCAGTGAGGGAACATTTTGGTTATTCAGTGGACTTTAGAGATGACAATCTTGCAGAACAAGGCGTGTCTGTCCTCTTTCATATTACATCAGGTTTATTGTATTTTACATGAGACTTGAGAGTAGTATTTTTATGGCTATCTACTGTACAGCTGTAAAAGTTTGGAAAACTTTGTGATGCAAACTATTGAAGTGAAACGTTTCTGCTGGACGGACAGATTTGACTTAAGGTTACTTTTTCTGACTGCTGAAGCAGCTCATTGTAATTATATATTTTGTCCACATGGTGGCAGTATCAGTCAGCTGTACCCGAGCTGCAAGATAATGCTTCACTAGAATGTGCTGCCCCTTACTGTGTACCAAATGGTTGATCTCTAACTTTAATGTATTACTTAAAAGCTTTTCTTTGTCCTTCTGTGGTAATGCAGTTGAGAGAGTGTGAATTGGAAAGTTGCCCTTTCTTGAGCTTCTAAAACTGCAGCTGCAGTCTTAGAAGACTTAGAAGACATATGTTTCATTTAGACTGTGCATCTGCTGTTTTTTGCAGTTTTACTGGGATCTACATGTGCATACTGCAGTGCCTCCAATAACTGCACATGTATTAATGAATGAGTGAATGAATGAATTATAGAATGTCAATTCAATTAAATGCATTACAATCTGCAAGGTAGTCTCTCAACTATATGTTAGACACAGGAAAATAAAACCTGAGTTTCAGGTCAGGAGAAGTAAAACTTTCTAGTGTACCAACAATATAGTCTGCAGATTGGCCGCGTGAACATCACACTAAATATAGTATGGCAGAAGAACAGGGACCTTGTTGATATGCAGGTGTTAAACAAAGGATCTTTCTGCTGGTGTGCAGGTGTGTTTCTAATAGGCTGCAGGGCCTAGGTCTACACAGCTGGCAGAAACAGAAGCTTGTTTCCTGTAAATGGACTCAGTGCTGATACTACTCTGATACTGATACCCTCCCTCGTGTGAGGAATAATAAATCTTTCTCATACCTGAATACCTGGTTGGATTTGAGGCACCTGACTGGGACGATCATTTTGTAACAGTGAGCTGAGCCCGGTAAGATAAGGTGCATGTGTTAAGTTGGATGAAAATGTGGACTTGTGTAACTTGAGCGTTTTGCTGGTGCCAGGGTGTGTGTTTATACATGTAGGAGTGGGTCTACACATTTACTGCATCAAGGTCACACCCAAGGGAGATCCTAGGCCTCTTCAGGCATGTACTCCATCCTGTTTCACAAGCGTCTGCTCATATATGGGCATCTTCCTTCTTTGTGCTCGGTTGTACTACGTCCACTTCCTGAACAGCCACCCCCTTTCCCCTCTGCAAATTTCCCCTTCTAATTCCCCCTCAATCACACACACATTCACACTCCTACTCGTGCTGGTTAGTTATGGGCAGAGGCGGGAGTGTCTGTTCTCTGTGCAGGAAGTAATGTGGTTAATAGTCATTTGGTCACCGGGTTTGATGACTTGCAGCGTGACCAGTGAGCCAGCACTGTTTGTGTTCTTTGCCTTTTTTGTTTTGTGGGTGCAGGTTCCCTCTGAAACCATATGTTAGAGCTGATGGAAATATCCTGCCACACATGTCACAGCTCAGCAGCTTGTTTCATGTGTAAGCAGCAGGATGGAGGAGACGTTCAAGAGGTTCTGTTCTCACGTGCACTAACCTTTCTTCTCTTCTTTAGTGCCACAGTGTAGTCTGTGCTGCTTGTAAAAATACTGTAAATCATTTAGATTCCAGAGATGCATGTTCCTCATGTGATTTACGTACTGTACATGCAGCTCTGTTTCTGGGAATTCAAACCATAGTCAGTGTTCACTGGGTGGCCTCCAAGTGCCCTGGATGCATGCAGATGCCACTTGAGATTTACTGTCCTATCTCCACAGCTCTAATGTGGACAGACGTTGGCTTTGAAGTCGGACAAACAATCTCATCAAGTTTTAGGGGAACAGAAAGTGTTGTTGCTCTGCAGCCACTGATATATTTACAGTGCGAGCCATATGCACCCGATTAACACTGTTATGTGTTATGTGGCTTATTAGCACAGGAACATTTCCCATATGATGCTTTGTGAGAAGAAAAATGAATGTCCCCCCTTTCAAAAACCATTAGCGTGAATGATTTATTAGTGCAGTTTCACATGTGCAATTGTCATGGCACCCCTCCTCGTTGCCTCTTTGTGACATATTAGGAGCCGAATGGAGAACTAGGTCACTGCCGATCTGGTTTCTGTGGACAGGATTTTCACTTCAGCTGCCAGGTGCTGAATTTCACTCTGTTGGTGGAGGAAACTGCAAGGAAGGTTACATGAATGTATTGTTTCTTTTAGCTACACTAGCATCATGTGTCACTGGGGACACACTAGTGTCAGCTGGGAGTCAAACCACCACTTTGGTCCAGATATCTCAAACAATTGAACTGAATGCTATTGATTTTTTTTATTTTTATAGTTATTGAATTTTACAACACATAACAGTTTTAACATAAAAGCCAATCACATTTATAATAACCATGTCATGAAATATTTGTTTTAATAGTTTCGGTTCCCCGGTGTTACCGTTAAAGGTTTAATTTGGATCTCTGTGAGCTCCAAATGGCATGAGTGTTGCATGAGTTTATCTCTGCCATAACATCCTCTAGAGATTGTGGAATGTTTGTTAGATAAGAAATGAAGGAAATGAAGCTTCTGTATGCGTGCACAAGCTCACCAGAAGATAACTTGAGGACAGCAGCTATACGTACAAACTGCATAACCAAATCTCTGACCAAACTATCTGCCTCGGTTTGCATTGTGGGTAATATATGTGGGTAATGTATGACGTGGTAGACAGATTTGCACAAATATTTGTATGGCGTATGGTAAAGGTGCTGATCCCTGACTTCATTTCTAGCACCTGATGGGACCAGAGGAGGTCTCAACAACTGTTGCAGGGATTGCCATTAAATTTGACTCATACATTGATGTTCAGAATACATTGGGAGCACGATGACTTTCCTGTAGCCCCACAGACTTGTTTCTGTGCTCGTGCTTATAAGGTTGGAGAAAGTGCTTCTGCGTGGCAACAAAATGCCTTCTGCTAAAATCCCTACCAATCCCTGACAGTCCACACAGCCACTTTGTCCACTTCGAGACGCTCCGTGTGCCACATGTCTGCCAGACAAGAATTCCAGCCACTTTGATCTTCTCTGCGGGTGCCGTCCAGGGAATGCCGGCTTCCAGTTAACAAACATAAGTGTGTGGCAGTTAGGAGGGGAAGATCCAAGCAGCAGTCTGGTTGTCACTCTGCCCAGAAAATCTGCCCAGCCACTGGTCACATGCCTGAAATTCTATTCTACAAGCTGCTCTTTCCTGCTTTGATTTTTTTTTCTAAAACATTTTCCTCCACCAGACAGTGGCAAAGGAAATATTTTCCAGTCCAGAAATAAAGTTGCTTTTAATTGCATTGCCTTGCGAGTATACACTTGGTGGTCTGTGCTGCTGTAAAAATGCTGCTTTGATTGATGTTCATTAGGGGTGAAACAGGGTGGTATGCTGCTCGGCACTGCAGCCGCGTTCCATTGGCATTACACTGTTCTGAAAACAAACCGCTGCAACTGGCCAGCACATACTTTTCCTGTGAGATCCTGGTTGGTGCTTTGAATGAATACAGCATTATAATGCTCTAAAATGCATGAGTGAAAGGAGCTCAGTCATCATTTGTAGTCTGTGCACCAGACAGGGTTTGAAAATCATACAGTGTAGACTGGAGTTATTTGAGGTAATGCAGAGCTTTGGTTTGCGAAGCTACGTTGTAGTTTTTTGGATAAGAAACAGGTTGGCACTTCACTTTTGAGGAAGAGACTCACCTAGGTCATAGTGAACTCAAGACGTCATAAATGTTCTCCCTTATGTAAATGATTCACTGAAATGTGATAATGTGTAATCAGAAGGTGCTCCGTGCCAGCGTTTTCAGGAGAAAGACGTCGAGTTTAATCTCCAGACAATAACAAAGCAAGTCAGCACACACAGACGGAAGAGTTAACTTTTCATGTATGCATGCATGTAGGCCTTTAAATGAGAAGAAATGGATACGTGTTGCAGAGCCACACCAGGATGCATGTGCACAAACTTTAAACAGGAATTGAGTTATTAGCAGAGTTTCCTTATCGCTAGATGAAAGGTCTTCGTCACAGTTTGTGAAGCTCTTTCATTTTCTCTTTCCTAAAAACTTAACGTAACTCAATCACACTCGGGACTTGAACTCTGGTGTGTGGTATCACCTCCTCGCTTTACATTAAGAAAGAAGAGCATACAGGCGGTGGCTGAGACCAAACTCAGAGCTAAAAGAGAGGGAATATTGGATGTTTTGACAGATATCCCACCTTTGAGTGATTGATATTATTTGTTATATATGAATGTATGTGCCCCAACCATCTGGCCACCAGAGCACCTGATGTTGTTATTTATTATTTCATATTACTGATGCATTTAAGTGGTCATCTTGTATTGGAGGAGCTAATGATTTTGCACGGGATTTGGCTGTTAATGTGCATCATGCATGGCGTCAGAGTGCCAACATGCTCATAGTGAAAATATATTCTAAGGTTTTCAAGTGTAATGTTTGTCCAGTGTTGGCATGTTAGCTTGCTAACTTTGCTAATTAATGCTGAAGCGCATGCAGCTTGTAATAGTACCATATGTTTCAAATGCAAAATCTTAAGCTGAAGCTTAAGTAGCTGTAGAATATAACTTAATGTGCACCAGTAAAAACACTGCCATTGTTTCATCAACAAGGCCCTAAATACTCTATTACATCAAACCTGCATTGACAAAGGAAAATATTGTCACAGCTTCTATTTAGGCCAACTTGCATTTCCAGCAAATTGCAGCTAAGTTTACTGAAATGTTCTTGCTGGCAGATGTAGAATGCTTTCACTTTCCATATATCCACCTAATAAACTGGGAATGCACATGAACACTTCCCGTGTACTTTGCCATTGTGCAGAGCAGGGTGAGGTGGATGTTTGGGATTCTTCCTTTTTTAACAATACCTGCTTCATTGCTCTGAATATCTTAGCTCACAATTTCTGCAAAATAAGTAGAGTAATAATGTTTAGGGCCATAGGGCAGATTACTAATGCATCAGGACTGCAGGCTCACAATCAGGTGACGTCCAGACAGTGATATGTCATTAGACAAAAGCTGCAACCACTTGTAGAGTCTCCCTAAAAGGACACTTTGGACATGGTGTCCACCCCAGTGACTCTTACGTCCACTGCCTCCTACCCGGCTGCTCATTATGTGCACTTTAGTGCTCACTCAGCTCTGGGGTGCTCCAAAGTTCACAGGAAGGAGAAAAAGGAGGGGGCGGGACAATCATTCCTGTTACCGAGGTCAGAAGGCTGTGTTGTTTTTCCCAGCCCTCCCCTTATTCTGTCTCCCTCTGTCTTTTGTCCGTCATGATAAGCAGTCAGGTGGCAGCAGAGAAGAAGCCTCGCTATCACCTACCACCACCTTCCCTCAGTGCCGGTCATGTGCTGATTAGATCATCTTCTTTAACTACACACACCACAAACTGCATGCTATATTAGAGCCTGGTGTGCATCATCTGATATAAATACATTTCATTCAATATTCAATTCTTGCAGTTTAGCTTTAGTTCATTATTCTTTGATTCACTACGTGATATTTTAGATTGCTTAGGTTTTATAGCAATTTAAATTAAATTGCAATCAAATTAGTGAAATTGTGTTTTCACACGACATCACATCCTGACAGGACCACCCACCTGGAGGGTGCAGCTGCCCGTCACTTACTCTACTTTCTTACTTTCCTACTTTTGTTCCAGATCCAGGCGTCATCAGTACATTCAGTGCCACTCTCTTTGTTTACAGCTGCTAGCAAAGCGTAGAGTACAGCACACTTCCTCTAACCCCCAGCCCCTCCTCCACAGTAACCCCGGCTATTTCAGCTGTAGGAGTGTGTTTTACCTGACACCAGTAAAAGGTTTTTATTAGTTAGATCTATGTCAGATGTTGTGTTAACCTGAACAAAATATTACTCCCTTGTTACTACCGCTGGAGAACGCTGACTGTGGCGACTGTGAAACTAATGATCCGTGGATCTGCATTAGGAAGATCGTGAGTGTTAGTTCTCACCTCACCTCTGCATTGATAATGAAGAATTTCTTATTCTTTACCTCCTAAACGAGTGCATTAATGACCCAGCCGCATCAGAAATACCCACAGCTGTCTGTGCTTCTGTAAAGGGAGGGATTCATACAGTATGAAGAAAGGGGGTTTTGCCTTCCAGGTCTCTGGGCCTTTGTACCAAAGTTCTGTTGGTTATTTATTATGTAGTAACATAATAATGAAAACAGAGTAGAGTGAAACTTGTCCCTAAGGGGCCGTTTGGGCCCGGCTTATTTCATATCAGTGAACATGATAGTTTCGATTCTAATTATTGATGCATTATCATACTCATCACGTCTATGTTGGTAGAGATCATTTGAACTATTTACTGTTTTGATGATCATGTGTTCTGAATCTAACATTTTGCACCAGGAACAAAGAAGTCTTATTCTGATTGTATAGTATTTTGTATTAGTGAGCCGATTCGGAAAAGTAACTAGTAACTAAGTAGTTAGAAAAATTAGAAATAAATAAAAACTGTATTTCAGTTCAGTACTTGTTAAATGTACTTAGTTACTTTCTAACCCTGACAACAGGCTTTTATTTTTGGTGTCTTGTCAGAATTTGTGTCAGTGTTGAGGGGAAGCATAAGAGAGCCATGAACTTGGAAAGTAATCTATTATGATTTAAGTAGTTTAATGTGAAAAGAGAGGAACACGTAGGACAGCCTGACAGTGCCCAGAAACCAGCACCATGCTTACTAAACCCTCCCTGGAAGCAGAATGAGTAAAAGAAAGAACCCTACGAAAACCTTAACGTGCATGTAAAACGATGAGTGTGTGTGTGTGTGTGTGTGTGTGTGTGTGTGTGTGTGTGTGTGTGTGTGTGTGTGAGTGAGAGTGCGGGGAAGTGAACAAACGGTGAGAGAGCTCTGTGTTAACAACCTTGGAGG
>JAUBNQ010000020.1:3241188-3251987 GCA_032353495.1 Ctenopoma kingsleyae | reverse complement strand
GCCTGATGTGCAGGCCAGATGTGCTGCTGCACTGCAACGTTTATCATCCAGTTACAGCAATACACAATCATTGCACAAAACTGTGCTCACATTTCTTTGTGGCAACATTTTCTTTGGGTTATGTATGATGCAGTTATAGTACAGTGTGACGTGTAAGATGTGAAGAATGCAAAAGAAAGATTTTTTGGATTACACCTCAAAAATGCACTTTAACATTACCTGGACCTGGCATTGTAACTTTAAAAAAATAAGATAAAAGTGGATTGTGTGTATCAGGCATGTCCTAGTGATGTGTGGTTACTAGTCTGAGTTATTGCCTCTTTTAAGGTACTAATACAACCAAGTATGTAACAAAAGTGCTGTAAAACAGAAAACACTTAGTGTGCTCCTTTTAAACTTGTAGAGCTCTATAGTAGCTGCTGTCCATCACATAGCATCCCTGCAGACGCTGGAGTGGGGTGGGGGTGTGTGTGTGTGTAGGGGGGTGAACATCAGCCCTTTTTCTGGCCGGTTTAGCAAAGGGCTTAAAAATTACAGCTTTGTTGATAAGAGAGAAGAGAGTCACGACCTGAACTTCCTTGCACAAGTGACGAAAGCAGAAATTACTAAAGCAGTTTATGCTGCTCTGACAGTAAAAAAAGCAATATATAGAATTGCTTTAGTCTCAATATCATCATGCAATCTTTAGGAAGTTACTTTCTATGTTTCCTTGGTTACTTGCCTGTCTGTGTAGCTTCTATTTTTAAAAGTCTCCACCACATATTTAATCATTTATACTTTAGAGGGTAACTGGCTAAGGAGCTTCCTGTGGAGGAAGTGGGAGAGAGTGGGACGGGGGATTAGAGGGACGTATGGTCTTGTCTTCCGTCTGTAGTCGGTTTTGTAGTTGTCCATGTTTCATCTCCCTTCCGTGTCAGCATATCCCCCTCCTCCGCAATATCCTGCACCAGAGCAAAGAGCAAACACTGACCACACCACATGTCAGAGATTATTTTGGTCAGCCCCAGAGAGCTACTTTCTGGTATGTTTTCTTCATTTTTTTCTAGGAACAAAAGCTGGAAATTATCAGTGCTTAACAACTGTTGGGTACACAGAGAAACTGTAATTTATTGTACTGTTGTACTATAAATGTGAATACATAGTGTTCTGTGCTTGCATTAGAGGTTGTTCCTCTTCCCTTATTCTTCTAAGAAATCGTGTTTGTGTAGAAAACAGAAAAAAAACATCAGATTTAGCTGAAATATTACTCCCCCTTTCAGCCTGTGCACTGCAGCTGGCCTGCGTGAAAGGTAGAACATTGCAACTGTGTGCAGCCACTCCTTCAAGTAGTTCAGTGAGTGACGTAATTAGATGGTAAAAGCAAACCATTGTATCCTGGAAGTGGGAATTGTGAAACAGGAATCCGTTAGGTTGGGCCACAACTTTTACGCACATAGCGTCTGTTCCAGATGTAGTCAACTGTCACTTCTGAGAAGTTGCACATTTGTTGATATTAGCCATGTGAGAAATAATTTTAGTAACTTCTTGTTCTACTTTTGCAAAATTGCTTATGCATTAAACTAAGTACTGCAACCAAAGATGCAACATTCATCATTTTTTTTACTGTGTACATTTTATTCGTAATGCAGCATGACCCCAGATGATCTATGATCTATCAGTTAGTTGGTATGTCTAAGTGATTGATCCAGACTATACTAGAATTACCATATGTGGTTGTATCCCTCCGATAACCAGTGGCGTTGTCGTTTACATGCATGTCTCTCCAGACTCTATTCAAATAAGTTTATGCATGACTCTAAGCGGATATTTGTGCCAGGTGTGTTGAAATTCCCTCCAGGCGCTTCTGAGATATAATATTGAGGAAAATAACACTTGCATGATGTCGCAGTCACCTTGACCTTTGACCACCAAAATCTTATCAGTTCATCCTTGTACGAGCCAAATTCCTGTCAAATAATTCTTCATGTCACATTCACAAGAATGGGCCACGAGGGCCACAAGAACTGGATGAATAGGAAGTCAGTGTGACCTTGACCTTTGACCAAAATCTATCAAAATCTAATCAGTTCATTGAGTCCAAGTTCCTTAGATATCACATTCACAATACTGGGGGGGCATATGGACTTCTTGCAAGTACCAACAACATTTCTATCAACACACATAGGCTACAGTAAGTGTATTCTTTTTCTTTCTTACAGGTTTTGAGCACGGTTTTCCAAAAATTGCGATGTCATCAAAAATGCAGAGCTCCAGTAGCATAGCTCAGGCCAGACGAACGGTGCAGCAGCTAAGGATAGAGGCCAGCATCGAGAGGATAAAGGTGTGTTTATTTTCACGGTCATTAATCCTGAATGTGGTCTCCTCCTACATGAATGTCAAAGTATATCAGTGTGCGGATTGATTTCTTTGCAGGTGTCCAAGGCTTCATCAGACCTAATGCGCTACTGTGGAGAACACGCCAAGAATGACCCACTGCTCATGGGCATCCCCACTTCAGAAAATCCTTTCAAGGACAAGAAGCCTTGCACTGTTTTGTAGGGGGACACTTATACTATTGCTGCTTTTTATTTTGATTCTCCCGTGGAAAAGAGCTGATAGTAATACTGTTCACAACTTGCCTTAAGGCCAGTGTATCCCCTTGCTTTTTTACATGCCTGTTGCGGGTTGATAAGGAAGAAAATTCATCTCAGCCTTTAGTTGCATAGCAGTTACACCAAAGAACAGGCAGAAGTCTGAAACTGTGACCTCAGATTTAACTGTAGCTCCAACAAAGGTGGTCAACAGTTTGTGTGACAGCTCAGTGGTGACTTTTGTTCCTCTGTGCTATCATCTGGCAAAATCTAGACCGTCACACACCTTGGTCTGAGAGAAGCTGTCACTGAGGGAAAGTTCCTGACTCTCTAATTATCACAGCGTGCATAAACAAGCCCCACCAGTCAGATCTAGGCTTTGAGCTTTCACCTCTTTCTTTCATCAGGCTTGCATCAGGAAACAGTTGCAGTAGTTTGCGTGCTACTGATAATGGGTATCTGAGATAATGATGTCCTGTCACTGGACAAGTAACCTGTGTTTTGCATTGCAGGAGGACAAATATCCAAGTCCATTGCCACTGCTCCTGCTTGTTTTGTCATCTTGCCAGTGTCAGAAATAATGGTCTTTAGATAGAGCAATCAAATTATGTTCATGTACAACTGAAAGTACCAATAAAAAGTGTGAAACATGATGTATCATCACTATACGCTCTCCGTTCTAAATGAGCCTTTTTCGGGAGGTTTTCCTTGGAAGCTTATTCCTTTAATATGGAAAAAATTCAGTTCAGCCATTACTTCTGAAGAAAATTATTGATACCAGTTGTGCCATCTTACCACATCTATGTGATCACCTACCATTTTAAACTTTTGCTCTCCGACCACAAAGTGTTTTATTTTTCTTTGTGCAGAGCTGATGCGTATCACTGATTCAGGTACCTTTTAACCTGTAAACACCAGATGACTGTTATATTCCTGAGGTTGAGACATTCCATGTTTACACATGCTCTAGATGTTTCTTTGATTTTACTATGACTTATGGTGTGCTGCTGAAATTTTGTCATTTTTGTGTTGGTGCAAAACATAAGCAACTAATTTTGCAATTTTACCAGCCAGGGCCTTAATAATGGAGTAATCCTGCTTAAATCTACGAAATTAACTACTTTTTGAGTCATGCAAGTGCTGTCGTCTTGGTCATACTGTGAATAATAAAGATCCTTTAGGTGATGGGACGATACCTTTCTATATCTGTATCATCATATTTCATCTTCCATATTTCAAAATGTCCAGTAATGAATTGCATTAAGATATCGGTCATATATCCAAGAATACTGATGTGCTGTAAGGCCATAGTGTGTGCTTGCTTATAACTGTTTAATGTACTTTACAGGACTGTGTACTTATTCAATCAAACCTCAACGCTGAATTTCGGTTTTGGAACTGAATAAAAAAACTGAACGTGCTGATTTGGTTAATTATGTATTTGGTTGAGTTGTACTACTCTATATGAGTGTGTGGTTTTAGGAGAGTGTGTATGTGGAAAATCTCACATTTTAACACTTAACTGGAAAAAAAACTGATGACTTATAAGTACTTGATTCAGTTTAGTGAACTTAAAGCAGCACTAATGAGTATTCTTTGTATCAACAGCTGGTCAAATGACTGTGCTGCTCGTGTCGCTGACAGAGAATTATCCAGCAACCCTGCAGTACCCCTCATTTCTAAGGACTGTTTAATTTTTCAGCTCAAATTCTCCCTCAAATTCATTGTTTTTGGACGAGTCCCGTGGTTCTTGTGAACACAGATTCCAGCTGCAGCAGGCAGCTGTTCCCAGTGTGCCTGCCTGTGCACAACCTGCCCAGCACCGAACACCACACGTGGCAAACGAGTAGCTAGGTGGAGAACACAGCAGATAAAGAAGCAGATATCGCAGGAATTTGTGGAGACCAAAACAGAGCTGAAAGGAGATTGCAAAATTGGACTTTTATCTGTAGGATAGGCAGAAATATGAATGCTCGGGCCAGCTGAAGATTAGGCAATTCTTTGCTAACATGTTAGCCATATCAACTTTATATAGCGATAATATCTATGATACTGTGGTGTTTGCTGTTTGTTATGTTGCCAAGTGGCCAACAAAATCAACTAGTGCTGCTTTAAAATTAAACTGATAGGTACTTACCATGTTCACATTATTCTGTCCCTGAGGCTGAGACTTCCCGAAGGTGTTCACACAGGAAAAACTAGATACTCAGGCTAACTCAACTTGATCTTTTAAAAAAATGTTTAACTTATCTGGTTGCAGTTTGTTGGATATGAATATCAACTCCTTGGAGCTCATGATGGATAAATATTGACAGTATAAACCTTATCTTTTGCTCATGGAAAAGTGAATCATGGCCTTAAGACAAGAGACACTGAAGCAACCAACATTAGACTTATGCAAATCGTCATACTTCAGAATCACAGGTCGCCGTGTTCAAACAAGCGGGTGAGTGTGTCTAGTATCAGGTCAGGGGCACATAAACATTGCTTTGCTCCAATTTCTCAATTACGGTGTTTCTGTGCCTGAGTCACGACCGGCCTGTTATGCAATCATCCCTGCTCCTCTGGGCAGCTCTCTCTCTTCTGTCGAAGTCTCCTCAGGTGTGATGTTACAACCAAAAATCAGGTCAGGCCATATTTGTTGGCCCGCATTCATGTAACTCTCACTCGAGTCAGAAGATTGATAGGATGGGCTTTATAGCAGCGCAGTTTCCAGAGATTGTGTTACCTGTCAGTGCCGCGGAGAAGCTCCAGGATAAGCCATTAATCCAGTAGCTACAATATCTCACCTACTTTTACAGTAGTGGCCCCTCCCCATGTGACAGAAAAGCTTTTGGTCAGTTTGGTAGAGTGTAGATCTACATGTCTTGGCCTCTGCACACATTTTATTATTATTATATTATTATTATTGTATTAACTTAAGTTTTTCTTAGCATAATCTCAAATTTTCCAGGTTCCCCTGCATTTTGACCCACTTTTTCCCTCCCCATCTGCTATCTACTACCTAATAGCACCACCAGAGAGTGTCTTATATTCCCTGGCTGCACGCTGACGTCTCTGCAGCAGGTCAGCCTCTCTGCATACGGTGCCTGTTAGCTCTATTGTCGGTTTGTCAGTGGTCAGGGGGAACGCCTCTATTCATTGGGCTATTTTTAGCCATCAAGCCAAACTACTGTACAGCTCTGGCAATGGGGAACTGAATAGCCCTGACTCACACGCCCATTGTCCCGTGTTTGTCCCGTGCTGAAGCCTTTGTGCCTCCCCATTCTACACAAGCTCCAATAAGTTCTGGGTTTCTCTTTCTGCAGCCTGAAAGGGGTCTTCAACGTGGATTTTTCTCTTATTACCTCTCTGCTATTTTTAATTTGCTCAGCAGTAAATTTAGCACTGCGTAGGTGCAGAGGGCTGTGAAGAATAAGCTGTCATGATGAGCCTCATCCCACTCAGATTCCACTACAATGGGAATTCTCCACCCCTCAGTGTAACAAGATCTTCAAATTGTGCAAAAGGTCAAATTTTACTAGAGTTCCCATGCAGGGGTGAAGCTGATTTCAGGGAATCTCATGCCTGTAGCAGATTTAGCCTGGATTACATTGCTATTTTAAGCTGTGAATAACAATACTTGTAACTCTTTAAGTCAAAAGGTACTAATCATTTTAACAGGCTACTAAAAGCAAATCCAAACAAGTGTTCAGTAAATACTTAAACAGGCTCAGTGACAAAATCCAAACTGTGGAGCAACATGCCGAGCTTCATACGTGCTGGCTGCAGGCACAAGAGGCATGCGCAGGATTCTGTGTGATTTCCTATAAGCATGCTAAACCTGTCACACCAGGAAATCACTGAGGCAAAAATCACATTGAGAACTGCTGGTTGTTTATTTCATACAACTTAACAAATTCCATTAACTATGCACAATAAATACAATCTATTAAATTAATAATACATAAAAAAAACAGTTAGTGGACAAGTCTAAACATTGCATTGCCCTTAAAATAATAATAAAGTGTGAAAACTTTCCTTTTTTTCAAGTTAACAAAGTGACTTAAATACAATTAAATAATGTGCTGTTAAATAAATGCATGGATTTGGTCGAACTTTAATGAAGGATTTTCTCAGCTAAGAGCTCTGACTGGTCCACTCCAACGCGGTCCAGTTCTTGGAGTCTTGGCAACCGAGGCTCTCTGCCTGCTCTGCTCTGCTCCTTTCCTGTGCTTCTGCTCCCCACCACGTGTGCTTGACTGCTCACATGATTCAGTTTCCTGTGAAGGCCTCTTTCTCGGCAGAGAAAGGCGCAGTCATACGTTGGAAATGCTGGAACCAAGACTGCTGAGTCACTCTTCCCTGGCCCACAAGTTCACCCTGACCTGGTAAATTCGTCTCTCTTCCTTGTGTTCTCTTTTTTCTGCCCCTCCTATCTCTCTCTCTTGGGCACTCTCCAAAGAAGTCCAACACAGACATTAACACAGGCCTTGTGAAGTTACTTTTCCCCCAATGCACACAATACATTCATATTCCAACAAGTTTCATCGGTCGGGCAGGTTGATCACAGGCACCCATTGATCCAAACAGCGACAGTCACTGCAGAATCTGTTCACTTTGCTCAGTGCGGGGTCCTTCCACAGTGACGACTGTGGGTTCTGCAGAAGAAGAGACAAAGCAGTTACCATCTGCTGATTTATGAATGTGCAAACAGAGCAAAATCATTCTGATTGCACAACCTAGACTACTAACAGTTCCTTGAAAGTGTGACAGTGGCCTCAGTACTGAAACTGATGCTGCAGGAGTGACGGCAAAGCAGCCGTGTTTCCAGTCAGAAGGGAAGTGTGCAGTGTACAGAAGCTCTATAGTAAACAGACGTGAGTAACGACACTTACAGTAACAAGAACGCAGTGCAGGTCCATGGGCTCCCCTCCAGGCTTCACTCCACCCAGGATTTCTGCCAGACGCCTCATGTTGCTCACCCGCAGGATGTTGATGTCATTCTCGCAGCAGAACGCCTGGATCAAGGTGAAATGAATCTGCAGAGCCACATCCTCCTCCTCGTCGTCTGTGGCCAGCAGACATAACACCACATTGTCTGGATCCCTGAAACAAAAGAGCAGGAGTGGTGAAGAAAAGGAAAAGCAAATGTAGCCATGTCACGTTTACACTAAGTAGCTTCACTAGTTAAAGTAGTTAACTTATTAGCAACTTACGCATTTAGTGACTTTGCTGCCTCGTAGACTCCAACAGTGATGCAACCCTGAGGCAACGCAGAGCTCAGGACCTCCTCTAGTGCTTTAGCCACCGATTCCATCCTGTACACACACACACACACACATTTGACACAGTTATTAAAAAACAACCAGCAAAAACACGCAACTTTGTGTAAGCAGATAGGTTACTGCAAATACAGGTTTTATACTCCTGTTGCGCAATAATCTCAATTATAATGGTGACGGACAGGTAACCTTAATGATGTGACGCCGCATGTCTGACGCGCAGTGCGACGTCTAAGTGCAGAAATTAGAGCATGTTGTACGAACAGTTTTAATTCAGAAATAACGAACACGTAGCGTCAGCGCTGCCGTTAGCTAACAGCTAACTAGCTAACCAGCTAGCAGCCGGACGTTAGTTAACTAGTTAACGTTAACGTTAGCACTTGACGTTTACCGGGCGTCGCACTAATGATACAGTAACGTTACGTTTGTCCTAAAAACGTCAAATGACATTTAAATCTAACTTCACACAGCAAGTAAAGACGTGTACTAGTTAAAACGGTGCCAATGCTAACTGACAGTGAACGTTACCAGTCGTTAATAGAAAAGTTGACATAAAAAAAACATGCAAAAAAAAAAAGAGAGATAAGTTTAGGAGACGTGCACATAAACGTGCAGACAAACGCTGACCTTTCTGAAGAATTATCTCCACTGGTTTCTTCAAAAGTCATATTGCACATCCGAGCGACTCGGGGTCCTATAATATCCAGAGCGGAGAGAGAGTGCTGCTGTCAGAGGTTCTCACGGTGTGGAGCTGACTCCTGTGTGCTCACCAGGAAAAAGCCCGACTGCTCTGAACTGATTTGCATAAACCTTTCCCACCGACCTCACGCTCATGCACGGCTCATCTTCAACGTGTCTCCGTGAGTGTAGCGACCCCCTGCGGCTGCACCCCGGTCATTACACCTGTCCTCACGTTCAAACTCAGGCTCAGCTCCAGACACACACCTACACTTACGCTTATATTTATCCATACAGTAAAAAAACAAACAAACTTGAATCTTGAATATATTTGTGGGTGTCCAGCAGACACAGCAGCACATCGTCTGTATCCCTGAAACAAACGAGTCCAGTGGCTCATTTCACATGACCAATGATCAGTATTATTGGAGTATAATTACTGATCCATTATTGAGTTTATCACTTTAATGCTGCAGCTGGCAGAGATTATTAGAACACTAATAATTAAAGTTTGAATGACTTCACATATTGTGAATTTCACTTGGAGCATAAACAAAGTGTCGTGATTATTCTGTATTGTTATAAAGTAAATGTGGTGAAAGAGCAGTAATGTAGTAAAAGTACAATAATTACAAATAAATACAAGAATTACGAAGTGGCAGAAAATGGAAGTACTCATGTAGAAATACCTCATAATGGTGTAGATTAATCAGAGCGCCTCTGCTGGTCAAAGTGTGTATGACAACACACGTCCAGCTACACGGTTTTCATCGCAGACTGTGAGTCAGTTTCCGTTCAGCTGGAACTGTGTGGAACTTCACTAAAACTGACCGGAGATCAGCGTGAAGACCGACGCTCCATCTTTTCTACCGGCAACGTGGCAACATTCAACTCTTCTACTTCACTTTTTCTTTTTCCACCCGTGTCACCTACAAATCCAAGAAAACAGAGCGTCAGTGATTTGTGTGTGTGTGTGATGATTCTCCTGAGGATGGACGTGGTTTCCTCTTTTGCAGCTGTGTGCAGCTGTCAGAGTCCTCAGGGTGGTGCTCCACTGTTTACTTTCACTTCACTGACAATCCACAGGCTGGGAAACACAAAGCAAGGATTACAAACATACACACTGCTCAGTCAGTGACAGGATTTTTTAAGTCATTCTTTATCCTTTGGTAAGACTTTCATTGTTTTTCTCCTTGGGATCATTTGTACTCTGCGTCCTGTGTGATGTGGCTCACTGCATTTTGTGAACTTTATCCTCCTCTTATCACGTTGACTTGTTATCAGCTCATGTGCAGAGCTCCCTGTGACATGATGTGGCAGTCGTGGATGTACTTTGCCTGCATCTGGCATGTGTGAGCTGTAAGCACCTAAACAAAAGTCAAGCAGGCCTGTTCTTTGTGGATTTTACTTTCCTAGAAATGCAGACTCCTCTTCCTCACGATTAGACTCAGGTGTTACAGTCGGGCCAGGGTCTTCTGAGTAGAGGTCAACATGGATCACAGAGGTCACCCCCGGCCTGAATCTGCCCGTCACTCCCACAGAGTGAAAGACAGGGAAGACTACTACAGGCACTCTCAGCAGGACAGGGAGCACAGCTACCTGCCACCAGACCCCAGAGAGAGAGACAGACACTGGGTTCATCCCGGGGCCCACTATGGTGCTCACTTCACCAGTCCTCCTGCCAGACCAGAGCAGTATCCTTACAGCTCTCACCAGTATCCTTATGACTATGGGCGGCCAGAATACCAGAGACCCCAGTCCAGGTGAGGACAGTAATGGGACGCTGGGCACAGCCTGTGTGTCTGTTTGTTGTTCTGCTTTTTTGGAAATAATTAAGTAATGTTTCAGTTTTAAACTGTAGACTGAACCAGAGGTCCTTTATTTTCAGACATGGCTATGACTATCCAGCCCACAGCCATTGGGACTACAGAGACAACTACAGTTACTACACCCACGACTACTATAGAGGGCAGCACGGACGACAAGGTACGCCGACACAAAACAACTCTGCCAGACAACAAAGCTATTAAGCTATATAAGTCTTATGCCAAACGTTGAAATCCGACAATATGTGACTCTGCTCATTAAGACGCTGGTCAGTGGGGCCCCCAAGACTCCTGGAGTTCAGACCGTTACCACGAAAGAACATCCAAGCAGCAACATTCAGGGAGCTCCTACACAGAGGAGCACAGGTGAGACATGAGATTACACTTCTGTGAAAGGCAGCGCATTTGCTTTAAAGATCTACTTCGTTGTCGTTTGGAGGGGTTTACATGTGTGTATCGAA
>JAUBNQ010000020.1:3202590-3212656 GCA_032353495.1 Ctenopoma kingsleyae | reverse complement strand
TTTAAATAAATAGACAATTTTATGATGTAGGCCGAAAATGAGCTTCCCCTATTTGACAGACCAGTAGCCGCCACTGAGCTGATGTGACACAGTAGATGATCTGGCAAGGAGCTGCTAGGTGGAGATGCTAATGAGGGACATGTGTGTAGCAGGGCAGGGGGGGTGTGGTGACTGAGAATGGGAGGGACAGATTATGGGGTGGGTGACTTCTATTTGGAGAGTGGCAGGAGACAGAGACAGAATGGACAGAAACAAGGCCTGGTCTGCTCCTTCCTGTCAGCTCACCATTTTCACAGGAAGAATAGCTGTGGTGACATCTCATAGTGTGTGTGTGTGTGTGTGTCCTTCCCTCTTATTGATCAGAAGCCTCCCTGCAACTGCTGATCCTTTAGCAGGATCCCAAGGGTGCTTCACAGGCTCTTTCTAAATGGTCCATATCTTTATATATTTCATTTATCACACGCTGTAGGCTCATGCAGGCATACAGTATTCTGCTGAAGCCACAGAAACACAGTTCGACTGCTCAGCTGTGTTTTTTTTTCATTGCCACATGTTTCAAGTGAAAAATGAAAACTGTAGTCAGATTCTGACATCTAGTGGTTAAACGGCAGAAGAGCAGAACATCTTCATCCGCTGCTGAGACTTCTGTAATCGCTCAATTTCTTCATTGTATTGCTCCTCCGAAGCACTGCATATAATTTGAATGTCACACTGATGAGACGGTTACTCAAAATACTTTCTCGTTATTTGGTAATTGGCCTGAGGCAAAATAAGAGTGAGTTTTTGAATGATTTTAAAATAAGCAGGTTAAGTGGCGACATGATTGGGTAAAAAAGGAGTGCAAGACCAAAAGTGGAAACCACTGTTGAGTATGTGTGAGCTTTAGATTTCTCATTACCTTACAGCATTAGAAATGATCATACCATCACGATAAATACAACCACATGGTTTTGGGAGTACTTTGAAAAACTGCTGTCACTTAATACAGTTCACATTTGCATCCAGAAATGCAACCTGAAACTGTATTATGCAAGGAGGAAACCATACATCGATTCTGTGCAGAAATGAAATCACAAATTTATGTTTTTATTGCAGTTCAGTGGAAGTCCCAGGTTTTCTGGAAGTGGGGGTTCGTACATTGTCAGAGTACTTTGAATTCATCCAGTATACAGAAATAAAGCACAGAGAGCGACGTGAAAAATTAGTTTCATGTTGATGTCCTGAAGACTGAATGTTGCCAGATTCTTCATGTGAAGGTTTTGCAGCCTTGGGGTTTGAATGACAGACAGTCCCTCTAATGTTTTTAAAAACAACATTTTGTAGTCAGTGTTTATCATCAGCGTCGCCCTCATATTTATGAATATTTATGCATTTACTTTTGCTTTACTGTATATCACTCTGTTATCCAGAGGCATTGTTGGCAAAAATATTTCATCTGTGTGTTTGGGAGCTTGGGGGTCCCTGGTACTATAATAGCATAACTATCATAAAATTTGTCACAAGCCACCACCCCACTAACATTCTGGTTTGTTGCCTCAGGGCAGCAATATGCTACAAGTCATAAAGCACCAAGGTTTTCTGCAGTACATGATAAGTAGCATACGACGGAAACAAGCAATTTTTGCATCCATTCATTAGTTGTTCTCACTTATCCATTTAGGGGTCCAGTGGGAGGCTGGAACCCATCCTAGCTGACACTGAGCATGAGGCAGGGGCTCATTAACATAACCTGCGTATCAACTTAGGAATGTTTTCAGTCCATCACAATATGACGCTTTAATGTCAATACACACAATACACATGACAATAAATGAGCAAACTAGTTGTAACTACAGCTAACGACAGCATGCAAACACAGGATAATCTACTGACCTATGTCCTCCTAACTGCCCTCCACACTCTGAGGGTCCTCATTATGAGAAGGAAGATTCTCTTGTCTTATAAAATGTTTCTGTCTATTTTCTGGGGGTAATAGTAAAGTTTTAAAAAATAAACTAAGGTCATAACTTTCCTCGAATCAACAAATGAAAAAGCACAGTTTTAGTATATAAACAATAAAATGTTGCTTCACATATTAATGCACTTGCATATATTTGTATGTCTTATTTAGACATGCACATATTTAAAAGTGATGTGAGGTCAAACATGCATCATTTCACTGGATACAAATGTGTTGTAGAAATACTCATGCACAATACTGATTCTGACATGGACATCACGGATTGTGTGTGCGCATTTATTTGTTTACATCTAAATAACTACATCTATGTGTTCAATGTCTTTTCACAGAACTTCACTAACTAGAACATTTCTGCTTCTTCTCACGTGAATCCATAAAACATGTCTCTGGCTCGATCAAAAATCCTTTACTTAAAAAACTTCTCTTTTGAGCATTAACTTAAATCCACAAAATAGTGCAATAGTGAGCTTCACCATATCTTCTGTATAGCTGAATCATTAGTACTTGCAGTAGTAATAATACTATGCTAATATGCTATTGCACAATTTCAGACCATGATTTTCGTCTTTTTTGACTTATTCAGCTGCTATAGTCATTCAATCTTTCTCTGTTTTCAGAGAACATACACTGATGATGCATATATGCTACAAGAAGTTAGAGTGGGTTGATTTACGGACTCTTCAAATGAATTGCAGACCATTGCGTTTTTTTATTTACCTGTTACACAGCGACCCAACATTTTTGGAAACAGGTTTGTACCAAACAAAGACCATTTACAATACATGTAGAATATATGCAAATATATTTCCTTTTAAAAGCTCAACTACTAATTCACAAGTCGTGTACAATCTGTGTGTGTGTGTACTTTATGAAATTATATACTTTCATAAATTATTCACACCCATTCAGGTTTTTGCCCACATCAATAATTATAGTGTTTTATAGATCAGTCTGCAGTCATAAAGACTTAGACAATTGCTAAGTTATTAAATATTAAAAACCAAAATGTCTTATTTACAAAATTATTCAGACAGTATAGAAGTCTCTACAGGCTGCTCACCCTGGATTTAGTCTGTGTATCCCATTCTTTGTGACAGATCTTCTGGAGTGTCTGAACTTCCATCTTCAGATTTCTACACAGAAGTTTTGTTGGGTTTAAGTCCGGACTTTGCGTGAACCACATCGGGACAGCCAGAGACTGTAAAGTTGCCTTCTTTGCATGTAATATTTACTTCAACCACAGGGTGGCGGAATCACTCCACCTAAAGTAAACAGTACCTTTGCTGTTAGTAAATAAATTTTATTAATCTAATGCAAAATAATTTACATCAGATACATTTTTATTTTAGATTGTAAATTGTACCGATTTTTTAATCTTCCAAATTTAATGTTGACATAAGGTGTCCAGAGTTTTTGCTTCTTTTATTTTGCTCTTGTTCTTATTATTGTTTGGCCTTGGCGTGTAACAATGCATTCTTAATCTGTCACTGGCTGAAAATGTGAAAATCGAATGGAATAAATTTCCTTTAATAAGACTCAACAGATACAGACAAACAAATGTCGCCCTTGCAGTATAAGCACCCGCACATTTATGACATGAGAGAACATTCACTTTCTGTTTGTTGTGTTTTGCAGGAATCCGTGTTTGAAGACAGATACACTGGACTGGTAATTTGCTCTCGGTCTCTCTCTTTTAGCTTTTAATGCTAAATATTTAAGGGGGCGGCAGAGTGGAGGGTGTTTAAAAACCATTAAGTGGGACACATAAAAGTGAGCCAGGCACAGTGATGGTCATTTCACCCCTCAGACAGAAATGGTAATTGGCTAATTTCTGTTCTAACATGTGCCATAAAAGCTTCACCAACCCTTTTAATTACGCCTCCATGAAAAGACTTGCTTTGCACAATAAAAAACGGTGTCAATTAGTATGCAGAACAATGTTTAACATATCAGAAAATTAATCTACACAGCACTTTGAATTAAAAGTTTCTTTCTGGAATAACTAGGGCAGGCCAGCTGAGAATGCTATTGTATGTGGTCTAAATTACTCCTTTGTTACCGTTGTTGAAAAGCAATTAAAACAGGGATTCGAGTGTGGTCGTATTCTCCACAAACCTGTCACTGTTACATTCTGGAAATGAAAAAGCTCTGTGTCTGCTATCTGTTCAAACTGACGCTCAAGCTCATTTCTGCTGTGCCTTGAACTGAATTGGATTCTAAAAGGATAAAAAATTGGAAGCTATAACAGCGAACCAGGGGTGGTTCTTGCTAAAGAATGTCCTGTTTACTGTTATTGTTAAGGCAGAGATTAGCTTATCTGATACCTCACTTTTATTAATGATGGACTGTGCAGCTTGAATTTAACAGCTGCCTCAGGCCGTGTTTTTATGCAGCTGGACTACATTTCTTATCTTCTTACCCTCCACTTCTTTAAATCATCATGTTTTCGATGTTTATTCCCACCTATACATCTAAATCATCACATTAACAATTTATGACCCAATTAATGAGGTGCACACGACTAAAAGCTACACAATTTTCCACCAGGTTTCAGGTCTGATCCCCACCACCTAGCTTCTCCATCTAAATGCCAGCAGCTCACATCCTTGGTGAGAACCACCCCAGAGGCATCCGACAGCGGCTCATTTCCCTAAAACACACTCTTTTAATTAAACAAACCAGCATAATAAAGGAGAGAAAAAGAGAAGGCGATACTCTCACTATTCCCATGTGAGGGAGAAGTTCATTAATATTTAGAGACCCTGTGGGCTTCCAGACATTTTCTGCTGCTCTGCTTGGCCTTTGCCAGTAATAAAGGCACAGGCAGCATGCTGGCCCTGTAGTATTTAAATGTCTACAGGAGCTCTGGTTAGAGGTAGAATTACAGTGCATATAAGACACCCTGGATCCTCCTGACTGTGTACAACATACAGCTAGAATGTTTCCTACGGTGACACCAAAGTATCACTTAAACTGTTTTTGCCCCCTACAAAAATAAATGCAGGCACTGATTTTATTAAAGCTTGCATGAAATAAATTAAACCATGCATCAAATAAAAAAAATGTTTAAAAAAAAGGGTACTGTAATTAAAAATAACTCAAATCAAAAAAGGGGTCATGCAAAATCTTTTTAGAATAGCATAGGCAGAAAAATGAAATAAGTCTCAAATTAAAATGTGTGTAAGCTAATATGGCTAACAACTAACATCATCACTAAAGGACAGGAGCTGTGAGAGCAGCTGATCTCTTATAACAGTGCTGTCACAATAAGAAAAATGTTTGTTGAAAAGAAAATCTGAACAAACATAAGTTATCTTAAACAAAGTCATCACTGTAGCGACAACATACAGTATATTTCCATGTAAGTCTTTTACCAACAAAATGTGACAAAACTATTAAACAACACAGAAAAAGACATAGTCACTCAGTATTGATGTCGTCTGTTAGTTTTTCCCATGGGAGCTTTTAGTAATTTGCTTTTAGTTTTTTGTGCAAGCCTTTTTATTAATTAGGATAAACAATTTCAATGTTAGGGGCCTCTGTAGTTTTTGCTCTTCACAAAATACAATAGTTTTGTTTTTATTTGCATTGAGACACAGCCTGACTCTGTCCTAAATGTAAAAAAAAAAAAATCAACCTAGCAGCCTACAAAGCCAGTGTCTTTAAGAACAAAATCTGTGTACTTACGGTCATAATGATCCTTTTTCTTTAGACAGAGCTAGTTATTTCCCCACGCCTCCACTGTTTTTTCTAAGCTAAGCGAACAGCTTCCTGCCACCAGCTTCATATTTAATGGGAACATATGAGAGTGGTATTGATCTTTCTAAACGATGGCCACAATCAAACAGCCTTGTATAGTCCTTTGGCGTGTCATTCTGATGCTAAAGATAGCCTACCCCTTTGAATTCTAACCCTAACCCAGTTGTCTTTGTGCTTAAACTCAACTGAATTGGGATGTCTCTAAAACTGTAACTGAGCGTTTATGACATGCAGACGCCATCATTCCCATGGCGTCAAAAAGTCCCACTCCCAGGGCACTGAACAGCTATATAACAGAAGCTATTTCGGGAAGTTCAGTTAGGAAACAAAGTTTGTAGAGTTTAACAATATAAAACAAATTTTTTTTGTGTTCACCTGGAGTATCGTAAGCATCTAATAGTGCAAGATTCAGGGGAAGGCTTCTCAAAATAACACTGCCATTTCAGTTTCTTGAGAATAAATATGATACCCATTTTATTCCTCCTTTGGGGCTCGATGCAACTTTTGAAAAGCTCTGCAGTAAACCTGACTTTGATATCAAAGGAAAGTGCTGGGTGTATTGGGCCAGCGTTCCATACCGTAGGCTTGTTGTTGCCTTTGTAGTCATCTTGTTGCTTGTCTCTTAATTGACAGAGAAAGTAGACCAGAATGTTATGGATTGTGGGTGTTATCTCCAGTCTAGCATCCCCTCAGTGCACCGCACAACTCATTTCTCACTTTGGTTGCAGGGCCTTGGAGCATGTCTCTTTCTTACAGCCCTCAGAAGTCAGGTGGCCCACAGCCATTCCAGCTGTCTGTCGGGTGTCATTGTGAATCAGCATCATGCAGGAGTGTAAAAGACAATCACACAGTTTTACATGCTACATTTGCCTTTAATCGAGGGGAAATTGTGAGCAGAGCCCAGCCCAGCCCCAAATAGAAATCTCCAGCAACACTTCCATGCATGCGTAATTAGCACAGTAAATCTCCTAATTAGCTTGTTGCATTGTCAGTGGTTATAGCAGCATCCAGATAGAGGGGTGGGTAGGGGGTCTGTGGTGTGGTGATGGGTGTGGGGGGGATCCAGCAGATGGCTGCATGCTGTCTTGCAGGCACACAGTCGTGAAGCGGAGAGGCAGAGGCTGTGTCAGACATTCCTGTGTCAGGCCACTGCCGGGAGCCCGCCATCGTGCTCTTCCAAACCCCCACTCCTCAACCCTGCTCTCCTCCACCCCAGTAGCCACAGAAGTTAAGAATACAGGAAGTCTTGTCACTTCGCATGTAAAGGCATCCTGTGTTCCGAGGGGGTGATACACACTGGAAACAAACATCACTGCTCGGCTGTGCAACCCTGATGTTTGTTTTTTTCCCCTAGTTATTAGTCCCTTTTGAGCAGATACTGTCACAGATCTGCACAGTGACAGTTGAGTTTAGGTCTCAAGTTGACATAATCCAATGTAGGCCCTACTGTTGGGTCCCTTTATTGAATCGAGTCTGAATATGCCACTGGATTACACTACCTAAGTTGACATCATTAAAAATTTTATGCTGTCAAATCTTCTCTTTGCATTATCTCTTTTCAAGGGAGTGTGGACAAAAATGGTTTAATGAGATGACAAAGATGCTTTGTGTAGGATGAGTGTGACTTATTCTAAAACTCAATACATCAAAGGTTTGGAATGAGATTTGCTTCGGTTTAGGATGCACACATGTAAAAATGCTAATTCTCTTAACAGAGACAGAAGCTGTAAAAGTCCTCCTCAGCTGCTGCTAAAATGCACTCTATTTAGGACAAATCATTGCAGCTTGCTCTTGGTTGTACCTCAGTTCGTCTGAAATCTGTTCTGACATGGAGAACAAAGGCAGTTTTGGGGACTTCTTCTTCCTCCAGATGTTGAACTTGATTCGAAAAGAAAAGGTGATTTTGAGGGGGTTGGGAAGAAGGGAGGAGGGAAGCGGATGTGTGTGTGTGTAGGGGGAAGGACAACGGCAGCTGCAGCAAGAAAGAGAGCAGACAATGCTAAAGGTGAGACAAAAACACAAAAGCATTTCAGGGCAACAGCAGTACTGGGCAAAATGTACACTTTGTTTGTCAGATGTTGTTGAGGATGATGGATTATTCACTGTGCCTTCCTGTTTTTTTCTCTTCACATTACATCCTTACAAGTGGGGCGCAGATACAGTATAATAATCATCGCTTATTGTGTCATATAACAGCCTGTAAACATATAAACACATGAAACATTTCAATTAAGCTCATAACCTTTTTCATACATGCTCCTGCAGCTGTGGTGTCCCTCAGGGATCAGTTTTAGGTCCTCTTTTTTTCATTGACTTATATACTATATTTAGAAAAGAAATACAATGGTATAATTTCTAATAGTGGAAAACGTACATTTACATTCAAGGAATTACAATTTTTACATTCATTAATTACATTACAGTTACTAATTCCATGATGTTGCTTGGCTTGCTCGCTGTCTTTGCAGGTAGTTTGATCTGTTTGGTTATTAGAAAGATTCAAATTTTAGCTATGTTGTTAACCTGTTTTCTGGTGTTGTACTTTCAAATTTTAGTAATTCTCAATTATTTTTAATTTCTTCTTCTCCTTCTTGTTTGTTTGTTTGTTTCAGGTCCTCATCTTTCCTTTATTGTTTTATTCCTCTGTCATTTTGTAAGTTCAGATGTTTTTATGTCAAAAGTCAAAACTGTGATTGATGCTTTAAGGCTTTAATCTTTTGATAAATTTATGACAAGACAACAATATTAATAGTGAATAAATATATTATAATGTAACGGGAGATTTAGTCCCTAGCCCTACCTAATTAAATAATTTAATGATATGTTTGATGTGAATATTATTTTGTCAGATGTCAGTTTGCCAAAGGCACAAATATTCCAAAAGTGTTAAATGTCAAAAAATTAACATTTCCAGAACCAGCGTGTCCTATATATCTCTGATACAGTTTAATTAAATGACATCCATTGATTGAAAAAGATATAGTTTCAATTAAAAGGCTTTAATTGAAAAAGGTCATTTCAAAAACTAAATGTTCTATTAGAAATTCAATTACCTCCCAGAGAAAAGGAATATAATATAATTCTTCATAATGGACTGTGGAATGTAATAAGTTGGCCAATTAACTATTTTTTATTTGATTTAGGTGGATTTTATGATCTTTGTTCACAATATCAATTACATGGAGAGCTTTGTGTAGGCAATGTTCATAATGGCTGTAAATGGCAGAGGAGGAAAGAACCCTTGACTAATTAATGCATCCCTAACCAGCTTTCAATTATAACACAAATCATGCACTAACACACATCTAGGTCAGGATTCTCAGCCTTTGTTCAACAAAGACTTTCATTACTGGAAATTTGTCTTTTTCAAACTATAACTGACATTTATGTACAAATAGCAACAATTGATCAAATATATCAAAATGTAAATGACTTAAAGGATTTTACATATGTATTTGTGTTACATTAAGTGAGTTTCAGATTGTTGAGACTGCAGTGCTGTTTTAAACATTGTCAGGTGAATCTTTGTTCCGTCTGGCTGCTTTTTCAACTCTGACAGATATCAATCAATCCAACAGATGAGGTCAGCTGTTTTAATTTGCTCACGCTGCGTCCTGGGAAATGAATATTCAGCACATTGATGATAGAGCTTTGCTATTTATGCACACTGAAGACATTAATTTGCTGGCACCATTACTTTTTCCTCAGTGCCTTTACTACAACACGCAGGCTCTAACAGGCAATTATGCTCAGAGTTTCTTTAAAAAACCCAACTGTTAGTGTTTGGCTGTGCCTTATTTTCATTATTTAACTGGGCTGAGTTGCTTTTTTTTTTTTTTTAGCAATGATCTGCTGTAAAAAGAAGTGCTAGACCACAATAAGAAGACAGGATTGTTGTTGACAAAAGAAAATAAAGTCTATGTTATGTAATGTAAATAATTTCCTTCTGGGATTAATAAAGTTTTTTTAATCTTGAATCTTGAATGTCTGCTCAATAAGACTGATGAATAACAAGGATGTAATCTCGAAGACCAGCCAAAATATATGGTTTTATTCGATTCTATATGTTTAAAAAAATTTTTTTTTAAAGTAAAAATTTGATGTAATACCCGGTAGACCTGTTGGAAAAAGTATTTGTCATCTTCATTACTACATTCAAAAAACTACGAAACTGCATTAGTGAGTCTGAGAAGGGTTGCAAAACTATTTTTAAGGTTCTGGGATTCCACAGATCCACAGTGAGAGACACTATCAACAAATGGAGAAGACCTTGAACAACAGTGAACCTTGCCAGATGTGTCCAAACTTCCACAATTATCACTCATCTGGGAAGTCGCAACAGATCCT
>JAUBNQ010000020.1:3162504-3176593 GCA_032353495.1 Ctenopoma kingsleyae | reverse complement strand
AAGTGTAGGCTTGTGGACTGGTATTCTGAATTTAATGATCAACATACCATATTGTTTCAATAAAATACGGACATTTGGCAGATTCTAAAATCTGCTTTTTGCCGGTGACACAAAAATTCAATTTCACACCCTGTTTACACATAATCACAATTGAAGACTAGCTCTGTGTGATTGGTCACAAACAAAACAACCTAAAATAAAAGCAGTAGAAATTTAGTGGCATTACCGAACAAGCCAAGTAAATGTAACCAGTTAAGTTATGATGCGGATAAACCCATTTTACATACACAGTTGAATTTGATTATTTGTCATCCTCACATGTAGCTGCACATAATGAGGAGTGTGGGCTCAGAAGTGATTGGATTAGTTGAGGTTCCACGTCTTTTGACTTCTGTGTACTACTAATGGAGATGGAACTGGCTCTAAAGTGATTACTGTCTTATTTAATCATTTCAGGGAAAAAAATTTGTTTTAATCAATTGTGCGAGTGTGCAGCCAGATGTTTGGAGTTTCTATAATTGAGTTATTTCAGTCAGACAAACAGAGACGTGTTTGGTCTAATTAGACTCCGTTGTCAGGGAAATCAAAAATTCTTCAAGTGGGAGCTGAACGCTTTTAATACACTATTGAGTGATGTATCATTTTTAGAATTAATTTCTGATGCAATAAAAACTTGTCTGATCTTCGGATGTTCCTGTTTATCAAGAGCTGTCAGTTATTTCTGTCATAATTCTCTCAGAACAAACTGTTTAGAAAGTACATTGTTTGTCTCGGTTTGATCTTCCTAGAGCAATCAGGCGGTCACAGATATTTATAGCACTCTTCCTCAATCTTGGATGGAATTAATATTTGTGTAAATGAACAGGCTCTCTTCTGTCAGCGTATGAGGGGACGGAGATGATTGTTGCTGTGATGTTAAAGCGTATCTGAGCATATAGCATTTCTGCAGTTTATCTGTCTATACGTAAAGACTTTTGAAAGGAAAACATCAGTATTTGGATCAGAGTAATGGGCTGATTTTCTTCCTGGCAGCTTTTAGCCTGTGTGACTTCATTACCCCCGTCAGGCCCGCCAAGCACATTGGCTAATTACTCAGTCACTCCAGCATTGGCAGGTAGTTGCACACATATTGATCAAAGTGCTTAAAGCTGGATTCTCAAGCAGTCATTAATCAGGCATTATTTTTGCTGAGAAAAAAATATTAAATCTCACACTGTTCCATATCTGACTCGATGTGGATGATGTGGTGTTTACAAAGCAATATTTTTTTATACTGGATTAATACCCGAGTATGAGATGACATCAGGGAATATGAATCATTATGCAGCGATGCAGAAGCATGCAGAGTAAAGCAGTCGCCTCTAATCACAGTTCAGTCAGCAAGCCAAGAAGTCAACGATTTGTAGACATCTGATAACTGGGCCCAAAATTTCCAATCATCAATTTACAGAAATGCTGCTCAGTCAGACTGCTGCCTCTTATATTACCATGGAGACAGCATGCATTTTAGCCACAGCGGCTGCCTGTTGGACACACAAAGTGTAATTGAAAACAGGTCAAATCATATCATCATTCTTGCATTTATAATGTTTGACAAAGAAGATGTAATGCACTGGGTATAGCAAACAGGTAAAAAAAGAAAAAAAGAAAAGAGAAAACGGCCCCCCGGTTGGCAGAGAGGTTATATTGTGACAACACTTCAAACCTAATTAAATCTCCTCACCCCACAAATAACTGCTGAGCCTTTTGTTATGACATGATGATGATTAGGTCTAAAGAGTTTCATGAACACTTCTCTGACACTGAACATTACAAGCTTCATAAAGATGGGATTTACTGCACAGCTTTTGTACAGGATTGTACTGGATGTAGTTAGGTGTACTTCATAAACTGTACTAGGTGTACTTTGTCAATTTATCAACATCTTACATCATTTTATCTCATCTCATCCGCATGCAATATTCAGTACTGTTATCTTATTATATACAAAGACATGATCTGAAATGATGTTTTATCAGCAACTGTGAGGCGTCTGTTTCTCAAACTAGACACTCTACTGTATTTGTCCTCTTGCTCACTTGTTCTGGTTAGAGCCGGTTTGCACTGCTCTGTGAAGGGAGTAGTACCCAGTGTGTATAACATCTTCATGTTCTTGAACAAGAACAGTTTCAGAAGACAGTTCTTAGTTTCTGGACATTTTTAGTCTGTAAACAAACCCACCACTGCTGATGCTCCAGATAATCAACATGTCTAGAGACGTCTCAGTTCCTTGCTTTGCTCTGTATATGAATTAACTTTGATCTTATAAAATCAGCTTTTCTTCTGAAAATAAGGACGTTTCTAAATGAAATGTCTTTTGATTGTATATAATTACATTTATTCCCACTTCACATATTTAGTTTAGTTTGGAGTCACTGTCTAGTTTAGTCTGCAGGATGTGCAATCATTCTGATAAGCAGAATGATGAGTGTGAGTCTGTAACTTTAGTTAGTGTCTGGAGTCAAGATGAAAGTATGTGCTCTGTGGCCCTGAGGATTTATTTGAGGTCATTTATGTAGCTTGGTGAGCTGCCAAGAAACCTGGATTGAAACATTCGTCAGCAGCGTGATTAACGGATAATGACAGACCTGGGTGTCGATATGTTCTGCGCTCAGATTTGTAGTGTGAGCATTATCACAGACTCAGGACTAGTATATCATCCAAGGGGAGTCAGCAGAGAAGTGTGGTGGGAGAGCAGTATGGAGGCCAGAACTATTCTCCAGAAGGGTAAAAAAAAAGAAGAGAGAAGATTCCAGGCTCCCCCGGTGCAGTGTGGAACTTATTTCTCATTTTTGTGCACAGAGAGTAAATACCTTGCTTTTCTGTCTATGCTCTTGACCTGAACCTGTGACCTCCCCTTGGTCTCTGATGATACTCCAATGGTCTCCTGCTCAAGGCTGCCAAGCAGGCGGCTTGGCCGAATCCAGGCCTTGTAATTCACAGGCTTCTAGATCGCCTGCCACAGTGTATTGATTTTTGTTTCTCCAATCTCCAGGAGAGAAGCAAGGAAAAGATTAAAAACACTGTCAGTCTGAAGTTGAATAAGATTCCTGCGCGGGGGAGATACCTTGGAGAGCATGGGGTCACAGCTGAGGTACGTATATCTCTTTATAGGTTTAACCCTTCCATGGCCTCTAATCTAATTATCAGTGATCTGAAATAGCAAAGAGTCAAGAATATTAATCACAGTTATTATTTTGATATCTACATTTTATTGTTTTAACGGATAAAACAGGCATGTGTGTAATTCTAAACCATTCTGTGAGTCACATTCTATTTCTAATCTAATCTAATATTTGAATAAATCTATGCTTAGTTTCTCATGACAACAGCAGTAATGGGGGCCATGTGAATTTGAGATTTGTTTATATGAACACGAACAGAACTCAAATGAAATGAAAACAATATGTAATGTACTTTAATGTCTCTTCTTGTTCTGTATTTGTACCTACACAGAATCTATTATTTTTACGCATGTGGAAAAATATGAAATATTTTTTCTAAGCTATACCAGAGCTGTTAAATCAGAATCACATTTGCAACTATTTGAATAGTTAGGTAAAAAGGTAGATTTGGAGGCTTTTTGAGTACCACCAGCCGGCAGTTCTCCACAGCACTATCTCGTGTTTTAACGTTTGGCTTTATGGTCATCAACTTTACTCATCAACCTTGTTTCCAGCAGCAGCAGTCAGCTGCTTTTAGTAAAAGAGTCCAAAAAAGTTAAGTTAATAATATAATAATGGTCATTTAGTTTTATGTTCCCTGGATCAGCTAACAAGAAACGTTTTGTGTTAGCCTCACAGGGCTGTCTTCAAGCCACAGTAAAATCATTGTAGCTTCATGTGTCTCAGTTTGTTGATGAATTGTCTAAATGTGGAACAAATACTAACTGAATAACCTGCTGGCTGTGTTTTACTTGTAAATCTTGGATTCGTCCTTAAACTAGACTGTGCCTACTTACAGGGCTGGAGCTGGAGCATTTGACATTGTGTACCCCGTACATGTCGCTAGTCCTGTCAGTCAACTTTCAGCACCGCACCAGCCTGGTAACACCCTCTAACTCACTCACTTTACATTATCATGAGTAACTGCTGTTCTTTACTGCTCCATCGTGTTTTCCATTCTTAGGACTCTGAGCGTGTGTGTTCCTGTGAGTACATGTGTAGTTGGCATTTTGATCATGGCAGTCAGGCCCTATTCATCTCTGCGGTGTTGAAAAGGCTCCTTATTGGCCCTGACCTTACATGAAATATTGTCTTATCAGCTGAGCATGAGTTGCCATGAGGCATTAGGGATGGCACATTTCTCCGGCTCCCCTCCCTAACAATCCCTATCCACTGGAAAGAGATCACAAATACAGTGCTGTCACTCCCTGTCCGCTCTGTTTACTTGATTTCTATCTATCTGTGGTCAAAGCAAGGATGTCAAATCAAGTCGAGCTTCAGGCTCTTTTAAATAATACTATAGTTTTTACGTTATTGGAATTTCTGTGGAGGCTGGCCCTCTTTTCCACTCTGTACAGAAACAATATAAATGTCACAAGTAATTAAATGTACCGTGAACTCACCCTGAATTTTACAGGAACCAGATTAACTGTGGTAGGGAAATTAGAAATACAGGTGATAACTGTAATAAAAGACGACAAAAGAGATAAAACAAATTACAGGGTGACAATTTCCTCAGATGCCGTCACCCGAGGTTCAAGTGGCAGACATGTGTTCTATTATTTATTGAGTTAGTTGATGACATGTCAGCTTTGATGATGCGATGTTCCCAGAGAACGCCGACGTCTAAGAAGTTTAACTGACATGCATCGCCGTAGCCTTGCCAAAAACATGTACTGTTCTTTAAATATTGAAGGCCCACATAACATAGAACATGGACTCCTTTGTGCTGCCTGTCATTATTCTACACATGTCAGCTGGTGTAAGTTAATTGGCTGGATAGCACTGTTGCACGTGTGTGTGTCTGTGTGTGTGTGTGTGTGTGTGTGTGCTGATTAAAGGGAATAGGATACAGCTTTTGCATGCACAGGTTTCCAGAAATCACACGTGTAACCAACAGAAACACACACTGAACAAATCACTCTTGTTTTTATGTGCACTATGTTCTCTATCACAGTAATTTTATTTGTTATAAAGCTTTAAACACTCATTTGCATAATTGCATAATTTAATGCCCATTCTTATCTGTTGTCGTCAGTGTTTTTTGTCTAAATTATGATCTTTTATTATTTCACACCAGCAAATATTGTCTACTGGTAACGCGCTACACCATCACTTTATGAAAATGTTTAGTGAGTGTTACACAAACAGGCAGCAGGAGAGAGCAAAAGGCAACTGACACAATACACAACACCCCAAAAAATTAATAAATAAATTACACAATTTACAGAGCACAATATTGTGTTTTATGTTATTCATAGGAATTTGCCTTCGGGCAACTTCACGAGCTTAAAGTCTGGCACAATATGCCGGAGACTCCTCAAAGGGCATATTAGTGTTTGCTGTTGCATATTAATTTAGCATCCAGAATGACTGACTGGAAACAACCCTCCATGCTCCTTTATGCCTTCTCCTCGCACCCTGGAGGGGTAATATTGCAGTATTACGAGTCCTGTGTGTTATATTTATACATCCCCTTCTCTCTACTCCTTTTTAACTCAAGCAATTATGTCTTTCACCCCATCAATCTGTCACTCAGCGCCTACTTTTGTACCCACCACACGGTTTTGCCGGAAGACTCATCTGTTCATTCATCGCTAAACAACCGACTTTTAGATCAATCCTCATTTGTTCAACAGATTTGGAGGCTGAATGTGGCACACATGATCAGCTGTGGTTTGGGAGATCTGTTACACGTACGTCATTAAAATAAAATCACATGTAGTACACACTTGAAGTGACCCCCCCCCCTCAAATAAAAAGGGGAAAGTATAGAAACATTTTACAGCATTTACATCCTGCTCAACAGTCTCATTGAAACTTTTTTTTTTTTTTTGCCATGTTGGTGTTTCTCCATATGGCAGTACAGGTGTGAGGGGAGAATATGTGAGGAATCTATCACCACTGTACCGCAGCAGCGCTAGTTATTTTTGTTTGTCCCATCCTCTTTGGTGGAACATGGGGGGTGGGAGGGGTGGGGCGTAAGAGACTGTGTGAGCGGAAAATGTGCGAGAGGAGGATCAATGGAAAAAACGCACAAGCCCATGTGCATAAAACAAGAGAAACCACAAATAGAAGCACACACACACACACACACACACATGCAAACAGTATAAATACACAGCATAAACCCAGGTGGATTTGGTGCAAGCTGTTTTCACTGGCAGCAACATCCCCCTACCCCCCCCTACCCCTCCATCCCATCCCAGCTCAGTTCAGCAAAGCTGTCACAGCGGCAGCACTCATAATGAAGGGTAAAATATTTTATTCAGATTTATTAATTTGAAAATGAAGCATGCCTGTCGACAGAGGGACAGTTCTTCTCAATCTGTCAACGCGGAGCCACTCGGCGCTGACACCAGGATTCATTTGTCTTGTCGGCCCTGACAGTCGGATTCTCCCAGTGCTCTACGGAGAGGGATCGCCCAGGGATTTTTTGAGCTGGATAAAACACATTCCGACAAGGAACAGCCTCTTTATTAATGCAAATTAGGCCAGAAAAATTCCAGCAACAGCTACTTGGCTCCAGAGTCCTGGCTCCATTCTCTGTTTTTTTTTTTTTTTTTTTTTTGAAGAGGGGGGTGGGATGTGCGTGTATGTGTGAATGTGTGTGTGGGGGGGTGGTTAATAAAAGCAGCCTCAGAGTGTTTGTGAGAATAGGGCCTGCAGGAGGACCTGTCACACTGCAGCTGTGACACTCTCCACACACATGGGACATAGACCACATTTTGGAGCCTTTCCTACACTTTTAGGTGTCCTTTCCAGGTATAATTCTTCACGTCACAACAATGAACTCTTCTTACGTTGATGCTGTACTTAAAATCCAGTGATATTGTGTTGAACTGTATGTTAATTCATAGCATGCACCGAGGTAAAGCTGTTGAATTCCTTCTGTTAAATGAGTTCCTGTTAGTCACATGCTCTCTGGCCTCTACTTTCCTTTCTTCTTTGCATTGGGATGTAAGGATTTTTTCTTTCTCTGCCGTGTCTCCATGTGTCTATTTAGACCAGAGGCCAGGATGCTCACGAACTGTGGCTGACTTGTGCTTGCCCGAATGAGTGCAGGCGAGTTGTTGTTTTATTTCGCCGAGAGTCCTTTGACATTTATCTCTCTTCACCTGCTCTGTGATGGTGATTCCAAGTGACAGGGTCTCCTCTCTCTCTTCCTCCTCTGTCTTTCTGTCTGTCCTTTCTCTCCCCTCCCTCCTCACTGTTTCCATCTCACCTCGCACCATCCAACCACCCACCCATCCGCCCCCCCCGTAAGCTCGTCTTTCTGCCTCCCCCAGACCTCTTTGCAGTTGGTATATGTGCATCCGTACCCAGGCCACTGTCGCCACTGCACAAAGTAAATTAAACTTGGTGAGCTGGGGGACCCTTAAAGGGAAAATGCTGTCAGTCAGAGATGTTTGACGGGAGACAGCACAAGATGGGACGACGACGGTGAAAAAAATTAAACAGCCTCTCCGATGCTTCAATTACTTAAATGGACGAGATTGCGAAGAAGTGTGCGCTGCCGCTGTAGCTCTACTGTAACACTCAGATTAGTTAATTGGGTATCCTCTGGAACAAGGTGGAGGTTGTATTTCACTCAAGAAGGCAGCAGACATCACTTATTCCAAGTCCTCCTACTGTCAGTACACTGCAACGGAGAATGGCTTCTCTCAGGCCTCCTGCTGTGTGGGTTTACTCTTGCTGGAAGATAGATGTGGTCCATATGTAATCACCACAGACGGTGTTTGAAGACAAACAAAAAAAAACTGGAATAAAACATCAACTTAGATGTGGCTGTTTCAGTTTGTTTTCACCCTGTGGATTGGCCAGCTCTTTTGGGAGAAGTCACGTTAATTACAAAGACTTCAGTACTTGACCTCACCATCAGTTCATTACCCTGACAGTGAAACAGACCCTCATTCTGCCAGAAGTACGCCCAATCTACCTATTTGAAAACTATCTCCCTTTTCCCCCCCGGAGTAAACACCTCTCCTAGCCACTCACTTTATCAATTGCCTTCATAATTTTAAAAGCCTTTTTTATGTTGTTGTTTTTCTCTCATATAGTAAATGGAGCCATAATTTAATATTTTAATGCATGTTAATGTGTTGTTTAACCTTCTAGCAACAATCAGGCGTCTCTAAAAGGTTAACCTTGAACGTGAGCCAGTGCAGACAGCAGCACAATAACGCGTCAATCTTTGAAAAACATCTCTGTCTAATGGATTAGTGGTTGATTGCACAGCCCCATCTCGAGGTAGATGCCGTATATATTGGATAGGCATTAAAACGAGCATTTCTCAATTTTCTCGCTGCCGGTCCTCAGGGTCAATGGATCGCTGGGGCAACAAAATGCTGAGTCAATGCTCGGCTCTTAATTTATCTTGGGGTTTGATTATAGCTTCATTTAAATCTCCGGCAGCAGCCCGCCAGCACGCAAAACAGGCAGGGTGGGTTTAAAAGAGAGAAGGGGTTTCCTCAAGGTTCGGTGAGAGATTTGTATTCCTCTTACACTGCCTCGCTGGAAGAAGGTTTATGAAAACACAGCAAACCCTCACTGACATGAGAGGCAAACAAAATTGTAAGAAAAATGACAGGCACTGCAAAAAAAATGGACATGTCTTAAAATGAGTGAGAGAAAGGGCATGCAGCTAGTGATGTGTGAAGGGTAACTAGACTGTCAGTAACCTTTATGTGATGGGCTGACATTGTAACTATCATATTAAGGATTGGTCAGGTGGAAAAGCACTGATCAGGCACACCTTAATGTCCTGCTCTAAAAAGAGGAATTCTTTTCATATAAGTCGTTTCAGTTAATTTGTGTGACCTGAGGTAGTTCTTTTTAAATATTTTAGACTGTTTAAGGCCTTTGTATGCTTCAAAGTGCTATGAAGCATGTGAAACCTGCTTTCCTTTAAATTAACTATGAACTCGACAGTGCAACACTCAAGCCACTTACTGAAGTGATGAGTGGAGGTGATTTCTTTTTCATTCTTCTACTTCATCCTCCTTTCATGTGAACACTCGAGTGCATCACTACAGAGTTCACAATTTCAACGGGAGTCCATCCAAAATCCCTGTTTGTATATTTCAGTAACAGCAATGTAATGACCAAATTTGAAATTGAAATTTTCTATAATATGTGTGATTAATACAGTTAATCACATTACTGTGATGCACTAGAGTAACCAACTTTGGCAAGAGCATATTTTATCTCTAATACAATTAGATTACAATTAACAGTTACATAACGCTATTATATAACAAAAGAAGTGTTTTAGCCAAAGTAGCTCTACGCTAGTCAAATGTGACAAACATGCAGGAGCAGTTTATCTGTCTGTGTGCTGGTTGTGTCTCAAGTTTCTTTAGTTTATCCAACCATCCTCACATCTGTCTTTATCCCAGTTGTGTAACCGGAGGCTCCAGCCCTGAAATGGTGCATGTGAGATGCCTGTGATACACTACTGTGACAGTGGTTGAGCAATGAGTCTGTCTTGTTCTAGGGCCCCCGCTGAAGCACAGTTCCCCTTTGTTCTGTGATGTATTGATCCATTCAGACCTCCTCCCGAATGTACTCCACTGGCGCTCACTCTGCTAAAACCAGCCTGTGCCATGGATCTTCGTCTAATGCTCGCTCACACTCCACAACTAGAAACAGAGCCTTCACAAAGGACCTGAAGACTCAGTGACGCCTGTTGTACCTTCTGATATCATCTGTTTCCTTTAGTGCATAAAGGATCAATTAATGGTTTGATCCGGTGAATAAGTGACTGTATAAGCAGAACAATTGGCTCGTCCATGTCTCCTCGTGAGGAATCTGATTCTCTAATCTAGCCTGAGAAACTGTTGGCATGTGCTAATTTTTGCTTTTCAGCGTCATCACATTGACACTGAATGTTATGAAATTAGAGGATGTATTGAGTATAATTAATAAACCATCTCACTTACAGTCATGGTGACTCGTTGGTAGTGTCACACAGAGCCAAACTATATATCATATATCCAAAATAAAAAAAATACAGATAATGCTGCAGCTAAATAGTCACCTCCTTGTTATAGCTGGATTCTATGAAAGTGAGTTTTCATCATCCGCTTCTGCACATATATGCTGTGTTTGTATGTTTGAAAACAGAGTGGACACGGACCTCCCATGCACTAGTTTCTCAGTCCAAACGTATTAAAATCAAAGAGAGGTTTATGTGCATGAATCCTTTCCATTAGTGCTGCCTCCACACAGGCCAAAAGCCGTGTAGGATGAAAGGGAGGATTTATCTGCACAACCCCATCACATGGTGTGACCCGGGGCCTGCAGTAGAAAGGTCTCTCTCTCAGGTGCCATGGAAACCAGCCCACCTCTGGCTGCTTATCCTGTCGTCCTCCAGTCGTCCTCTGTGCCTTTTCCCGTGTAGATATGCGGCCAGCGCACTGTGGAGGCTTTTCTCAAGCCTGTTGAACATGGGAATTAAAGAGGTTGTTCCAAACGTGTGAGATGTTTGTTCTGTACGGTGAGCTGAAAGCATCTTAAATGACCTGACACGCCCTCAGTGACTGGATGTAGAGGCAAACATGTTTCCTCATCAACAGTCAAAGATGAAAAGAAAATCAACCATTATTAAAACGATGGTCAGACAAATGTGTGGAGAAAACACCACCTTATCTGACAATGTGGTGGTAGTTACATGATAGTTAGGTATTTTAGATTTCTTTAGATTATTTTGTATCACACGCGCACGGCTTCGAAACGCTGTGACAGCTACTGTGAATGAGACCTGGATGTATGTTCCTACAGAGTGAACACAGCTTATTTCCAGTCAGGTGTTGTCCTCTATACAGTATGACTCCCCCGGAGGATACAGTGCAGAGGTGTGAAGACCACAGCTGCTGTTGCATCCCACGTCTCAGCGTTATATTTGCCACCAATGTGGCTTTGTTACTTTTAATAACTGTGACAGTATCACATAAGCCCACTAGCGCGGGTGCAGCTCTGGCATGGGAAATCCACGTATTCAGCCCCACGCGCCGTAATATGGAGCTTACGTCTCTGCTGCAAATTAAGCATTTTACAGGATGTCTATTAGCATTTCTTTTTCATATCACTAGTGAGGCCTGGAAATACATCAGTCTGACTGAGTGGATGAAGATCACTGCCAGCTCTGTGATTTGTTCGCCTGAGAGTATCAGCATACAGTATATTTAGATTTCTAAATGCCCTGCTAACGTAACTTAGCAGATGTTGGGTAGTCATACGGATGCTGGTGTAACAGAGACCCCCTCAGGTATTCTCATTATTCTACCACTGAGCAGATGGCAGGGAAACTTACCACACTTACCATTATCCATCATACATATTCTGCTCCCAATTTACATCGCTGGTGCTTCGCAGGAGTTCCTACAGGGAGAGTATGTAGCTCCAGGATTCCACTGCAGCTCCACCTGAGGCTCAGAAAGACAGTTTGAGATGTCACCGCCACTACGCCTCAAACTCAAATATGCTAATAGTGATACAGAGGAATTCCAACGGGAGCATCCCAGTTGTGTATTTTGAATTGTGATGAATAAAAAATGTGCAGCTTCGTAATCGATCAGGAAGCGTTTTACGACGGAGTGACCATAGTTAGGTGTTAAAATAGAGGCAGCAGCCAAACAAGTCATCTGTGTTCACCTTTTTGTCTGCTGAGGGCCAGTTGGACCAAGATGATGTCATTTACATCTGTACATCAGGATTTAGCAACTTGAATAAAAATATCATTCAATCTGTGAACTGACATTTGTGTTTTTGTGAATATTTAAAGGTTTTTGTGGAGCAATGTTTTCACGAGCACATCAGTCTCTTTAGTTCATACCTGTCGTACACACTCCAGCCACTGGTTTCACATGGATCTACAGGTGGTGGTAGCTCAGCATCAGCTAGCACGTGAGACGTGGATGTAAACGATGCAGGTTTCAGGAACTCAGTGGTGCACACGAGGAACACTGAACAGAACTATTTACATTCACAGCAGGACACCTTTAATGCTCTAAGAATACTTAGAAATCTTTTCGGCATGAAACGTATTTGATCACCTGTTCACCGGATCAGATTGACCTCGTAGGGCTGGTGAAGTCTCACAGACTGATTCCGTGCAGGTAGCAATAGTTAAAATCAACAGTGTTCACACATGGATCATATAATGTGCCAAACGTGCATGTATACATCCAGGCACATGATTTGCACAGCACTGCTCATATAGCTCCACACTGGAGGGTTTTTTTTTTCCAGCCCATCCTCCTCCTCCTCCTCCTCCTCCTCCTCCTCTCTCCCTCTCCGAATGGCTCTCAGACGTGGATGAGACCAGCAGCAGCATTAGCAGCAGTGAGGCAGCGCTGGGCCTGAAGGGCACTTTTCAGCCTGGCCAGACACACTCGGGCCTTGCTGCTTGGCTGCGCAACATGGGTCACCGCCTTACATTAGGAGGAGCCTGCCAGAGCCAGCTGAAGCGGAGCCCTGCGACATACCTGAGAATGAATGAACAAAGTCAATGTAGCACTGCCCGCTGATACAAACAAGCGTGTGCGGTTGTAAGATTCTATTTCCAACACCGTCCAAATGAAGTATTAATATCACTAAGGTGTTTTTCATGATGTGTCTCAGCAGTGGATGGATACTTCCTGCTATAAATCCTCAACACTATCAAAGTAATTAGCAGGCAGGCCAGTAGTTTTGATGAGTGTATGTTATATCTTGGCACGGCGTGGAAACGTTCTCCAGTGGAGCCAGTGGGAGCTCCTGCAGAGGTCAGAGGGGGAAACTAAAGCAGACCTCTCGTGTCAGCCAGTATTATTTATTTGGAGTTCAGGCTCTATCCATCACTGTTGCCGTCTCCCTGCTTGTGAGGGCTGCACATCTCCCAGCTTCTCCTCTGCATCCCACCTTTCCAGCCCAATGATCGACGTTTCATGAGAGGCACCTCAAGGTGGGGCTAAATGGTCTTATATTCCCAATGATGCCGCGTAGGCGGAGTCTGACTCTCATGCTCTGCGCGCTGCTGCCGCCTGCCCAGCCTGTACTGTACATGACAAAAGCGAGAGGATGGAGTGAGTGAAATACAGCCACACTACTTATTTCTCACAGACACTTTTTTGTTGTAATTTTGGCAGGAACGGGGGGGGTTTGGATCACTGCGCCACATTACAACACAACGTGTCCTAGTTGATGGTAGTAGCAGAAGCCGACAGTGTCTTTTTTTTTATTTTTACGCACACCCTGCTCCAGTGAAGGCAGCAGCAGTTCAGATCAGATTTCACACTGAGCTCCGACCAGCTGAGAGAGACACAGCCACAGAGCAGAGCAGAGCAGAGCAGGAGGACTCGTTTCTCCGCTTTACCCGCTGACACCACTTCTCTGTTCGGCGAGCTCCAGAAAAAAAGCCTGCGAGGAAAAGAAACGCGGGTGCGCAGCGCAAATATTAAAGCACCAACTGGGGTTTTTTCCCCCCCACACACACACACGTCTTTTTTTTCTTCCTTGTATGTATTTTTGCGGGATTTCAGCAGCAGCGAGAGCGCCACTGAGAATTAGATAGAGGGAAGAAGAGATGGACGAGCAGCCGAGGTTGATGCACTCTCACACGGGGGTAGGCATGGCAGGGCACCCCGGCCTGCCGCAGCATATGCAGGAAGGCACCGGAGGGACGGACGGAGACGGGAGAAAACAGGACATTGGAGACATTTTACAGCAAATTATGACCATCACGGATCAAAGTCTGGATGAAGCCCAAGCCAGGTAAATATGAGCGTGTTGTTCCGCTGTCAGGAGCAGGAGCAGGAGGAGGCGGCAAACTGGACCAAACATTTCCTAAATAAGAATAATAACAATGATAATAATAATAATAATAATAATAATAATAATAATAA
>JAUBNQ010000020.1:3116250-3133006 GCA_032353495.1 Ctenopoma kingsleyae | reverse complement strand
CCCAAACAAAGCAGTTGCAATGATCCCTGTGCTGTTTGCTTTCAGATGTTTCAGGTAGTAAACAGTGGCGTTCGCACACTCAGCATGCCTGCTGCCACTCACGAGCCCTCAGCTGCTCCAGATGTGGCTTAATTTACTGCGACTTGGCTAATCATGGTGATTAAGGATTAATTACTGTTAATCACTTTTACATAAACTGGTTGGCAGTAGGAGAGCTGCCACACAAGTGTGTGTAGTCAGAGAGATGGAATTGGGCAGAGCTGGAAGCCGCTAGGCTTTTCAATCGGGCGTTTCTGTGCGTTTATATCAAAGCTTTTTTTACTCATGAGCACACCAGTCAAAGGAAGTTAACCTCTGATAAGTCTCTGCATCACTTAATACTGTTCAAATAGTACAAGGCCTGTCACTGTACTCAGTGTATGTGTAGGTAGGTTGAGTTCAGCATTCCTAAAAGAGAGTTATTCTGAACATGTTTTTTGCTAACAGGAGAAACACCATCAATATTGAACACAGCAGTTGTCCCCTGGTCAGCCGAGGCTAAACAGATTCTGTTGCGCTGTGTGACTGTCCTGCTACAGGAGATAAGAATGTGAAGGAGCATAACCACTGCGAGTTCCATTAACACAGACTGACAAGGGAATCACAGGGACATCAGGGGGTCCAGGATGAGGCTGACAACAAAGCCACTGCACTGTTCTTGTATCCCCCCCTCACCCCCTGCACAAGCTGAGGGTGGCAGTGTGGTCACCTTCCCTCCTTGGCCTGGTTTCACACTGTGACATGCTCGTCTGCTCTCCTGAAGGAATGGCTTTAATAAGGTAGAGCGGATCAAGGCGACTGTTAATGACATGGCAGGCCCAGTCAACACACCGCCCAAGGCCATGGATGGCCTCAGTCTGGTACATGCTGCTGGACGCTCGCTCTCTCATGTGGGACACACAGGACGCTGTAAACTGATGCTCTTTAACTGCTACCCATCCTTTATGTGGGCTGAGAAGTCGCACAGGGCAATGAGCCAAACCTAACTTTACTGATAGAACAGGTTATTAGCTCATAGTCCTGCATTATATGGCATTTAATCACATGCAAGTTTACAGCAATCGCTTTTGATATTTTCAGAATTGTACATTTGGTCTAAAGTGGCTGACGCACATAAAGTCAGTTGGTTAAGCAGCCATCCATGATCTGCAGAGTTGGTGGTTCAATGCTCTGTCTTTCCTGGCTACATGTCACTGTCCTTAGATAAGACACACGACCCAAAGTTTTTTAAAGTGTCTTAAATGCAGTAGCCCGCCCACAGTTCTTGACAGGGATTAATAAAGTATATCAAAGTTTTAAAAATGCTCCAGAGTATTATGGTTCTGTTAGAAATGGGTTTCGGTGAGCAGCTCCATATATACTGTATAATGCGCTGAACACTTAAATGAAAGGAAATTCACTCTTTAGTGCGTCTTCTCACAGCTCATAGACGTATGCCACCTGTGATCAGGGGTTGCAAGACACTGACTGGATTAGTCTAGACTAATGAAAAAGGTTTGCACTCTTTATGTTATAGACATTAACATAACAAAGTATAGTAAGGGCAGCGAGTACATTGTTAGTGACCTTAAGGCTGCTGCAGACTAAAGTCTAATTACCTACATTAGTTTTGTTAGTGTGTGTATGATCAGAATTTCTTAACAAAGGCTTTGCTGCTTCTTTCTCTTCTGAAGTTCTGGTAACAAAGCGCAGGGGCCACATAGAGGATGAGATGCCAGCAAAGCACTTTAATGTGAAGGCTGTCAGTTCTGCTCCCCTTGGTTTTCACCTTCTGAAGAGCACGAGGCCTTATCGCTTTAATTGACTCTTTATCTTTTTGTTAATTTCCTCTTTAGTGCAAGAGCTCCCATCCTACCTTTTGATATGTCATTTAACGCTGGCTTGTGCATGAGTTACAGGAAGTGTCTATGTAGATTATCATATTTCATAAAAAGGCAGATTTCTTTTTAACAACACTGTTAAGGAGCTTGGTTGCTTTTTAATTATCTTCATTGTCCAGTGACCTCTTTGATCATTTCTGTTAACCTTTTCCACTTAAAATGAATTGCATGACTTGTGTCTACACTTGAATGTAAATGCAGCATGTAACTAATTTTATTCTTTACACACTCCAGGTCTCTTTTTGTGCATATCTGATAGGTGAGGTATCATTTTATATTGCTGGTTTGTCTTTAAAGATTACAATCCTTACAAAGGCAAACAGAGGGGACTTAAGGAGAGCAGGATTTAACAGTTTGATGCCTGTCGTCTTCCTCCTGGTGTATGTTGGTTCTCTTTCCATTCCAGTACACTTGCGACTGTATAATGAATTATGCCGATGTTGAATTAGCATGTAGCTGTCGCTTCAGCTCTGGTGCCTGCCTCATGACGAGACCACCGTAGCACAGGCTGCCGTCGAGAGAAGGGGCTTCTACCGTGATTTATTAACTGCTGAAGCCACAATGAAGTGTGCCCACTGAAGCACCAATGCAAACAAATAGGGCCAATGCTGTCACTGTAAATTCAAGCAGACAGGGCGACCGCAGCCTGACCAGAAAGGGTTAATTATGCAAAAGCATTTGGCTCTCACCAGATACATTGGACTGTTTTTAAGGATGACCTGATTATTCCAGGCAACATTACATCACAACTTTATTTTATTAAAGGTGTGACCAAATGTTGAATATTACTGTTATTTCTGTTGGGATTTTATTCTTTGCCTTTATGATTTAAATATACTACAGTGTTTTCCATCAATAGGAAGTCATAAAAGAAGTTAGGTAAGCTAACGTGCGGAAACATTTCTAAAGAGTGAACAAATAGCCTTATTATTAACCACAACAAACATTTCTTCTATCTATGCTGTCTAGTCCATAACACTTCATCATATTACTTATTCAGATTTGTGGATTGATGGATGAAGTGTTGAATATTTTATTCACACTTTTTAACAGCACTAACAGGTTCTTATTTCTTTGTTTTTAGCCACAGAGTTGCTGCTAATGCTAACAATCTTCATATCCTTATGTATCCAAGGATTATATTTCTCTGAAACGATGCAAATGAGCTATGTTCAACAACTAAACAAAAAGCTGACATGAAAACATCATGAGCTGTCACGTAAAAGCCGGATGCCGTTCACCTTTCTAATCAAAGTGGTTTTACAAATGTCAAGCCAGGTGGGAGTTGATGTCTCGATGTGTCTGTGCTGCTGTACACTGCGGATCACATTTCAGCATCTGGGTGCAGAACGCAGGGCCTAAGGTATCCACCAGTTTGAACCAAGGCACCCAATCTCTGTCAGAGGCCTTTATATTTGACTGTCCATCTCTCTAACTGTGACAGAACAGCCCAACATCATTAATTAAACATCAGGTTCTCCCCCAGTCACCCGATCGCAATGACAGGCTGCCATGCCAACAGTCCCTGTCGACATGCCTTCGAAATCTAGAAGGGGATTACGTATGGTAATGGTTTTTGACAGCCTGCCATTTGCCTCTGTTAATCTGATAAGATAACATATCTGGACTGCAGAGCATGGTGAGCTGTGACTCTTTGAGTGTGATATTGTTATGAAAGAACAGAGTCATTTTGAAGATGCAAGCAGTGTCCTGGAAGAATTCTTAATCCCCTGACAAGCTTTTGATACAACCCCAAATATTGTCACTGATTCAAAGGTGTATTTTTAGACCTGGATCTTGCTTGTATTTTCTGTTTTCATATTTGTCACATTCATAAACTTCTGTCATGTATAGTGACTACACTAGACCTGTGTCCATTCCTAGTTTGTAACAGTTCTCCCAAGAAGCTGGTTCTGATGCCAGCCCCAAGCTGTCAACCTTCTTTGGTTTAGCCACAGCTCCTTCCCCATTCAGAGAGAAGACAGAGTTCATTCTCCAATCGTTGTTCAATTACGACTCACCCGCAAACTCAAGAGCCGCTTTGAAATGATGAATCTCTGTTCCTAGTAGTTCAATTAATATTTTAATATACACACCCATCTTCATATGAGGCCATGAGCCAATCTTCTCAAATGACTAATGTATGGGGAACACAAAATGTTACACATGTGCTTGCTGAAAACAAGCAACGCGGGGGGAGAAGAAGGGGGTTTAGGCAAGCTGCTCTCCCCCAAATAGCGACGTAAATCATTTCCGAGCCACGATATTTCGAGCTTATCCTCAAAGAGCAAAAGCTTTCCCATAGCTGTGTAGAAATAAAATAAATATTCCCAGATAAACGACCAGACAGCTAAACATCCACCTCTCCAAAAGCCAATTGCCCCGGGCTTTTATTAAATATCGATTTGATTTGTAAAAGGCCAGATGTTGCAGGGTTAAATAAATGTCATGTTCTCCCATTCCAGTTTACTTCTCTTGTCTTCTCACTCGGTGACATTTTGTCTTGCAGTGTGTACACGGAGCAGTAAAACCAGCGACTGTGTACCCCTCCCATCCTGACCCAATCCATCCTTGCACAGATGCATATACACCACAAAACACATGTAAGGTTGCCTCCCAGCATCCAGTTATTAGTGAATTCATCAGCAACCAGAGTCAATGTACGAATTATGGGTTTTCATTCACATTGACGCACAAAATAAAGCAGAGCAGCAAAGCTTGCCTCCTTGTGAGAATTGCCTGTCAACAACAGGAAGGAGGTATAAGGCATCGTCTGACAACAAGCCATCTTTGAAACGCCTCCAAGAGGGAAATGGCATCTATTAGAGACATACAGAAAATGTGTGTTTGCTGATGGGGAGGGGGGGATGGGGGTCTGAATCGCTCGCACACACAGATAATTGTTTATCCCGGGGAGAACCTTGAGTGTTTGTCTGTGGGTGGCTAAGTAAGTTCACCAGCACTATTGGACAGGGAGTGCCCAGCAGACCCAAGGCTCGAAAAACATTAGGATGAATCAATTAGGCTGCCATTAGCCAATAAAGTGGCCCTCATTGAGTCGTGTAATTATGACCCACAGCAAAGCCGATTTTATGGAGGCACATTATCCCTTTCTTTTCTTTATTAATTTTATTTGTTTGAGATAATCCCTCCATGGTTTTAATTATGTGCTTTAGGTTCAGGCTGGAATAAATAAATCATCATTTGCTTCCGTCACTTCAAAACACTGCAGGTCTGTGGTTTCTCCATTCTGGGGAAACTGTACCATCACAAGACAAGAGATCATCATGTCTGTGATCATCATAAGGATTGTGCTGATTAGTCACCTAAATTAAAAATGAGCATCCTTCCTTTGCAGAATCCATGCTAACCCCACTCGGAGCGAGTTCCCGGTTGATTGTAGGATAAGAGGCAGCGGGAAGAGCTGGCATTATAGGGAGCAGCTACTTAGCTTGTTCCCAGCTCAGAGGACACTGTGTAAGTGTGACAATGTGCTGTCAATGAGGGATGACAGTACACAGCCAACATGGCGTAATGCATTGTTCCTTCCTGGGTCCCTCCTGACAGATGCTCTCCAAGACAGCTGGATCAGCAGCAAGAATTGGAGCTGGGTTCTGGGCTTGCGTACCAGGAGAGAATGTGATATGTGGCTGATTAGTGAGGGTGTACACGTGTCAACAAGCAAGGCCTGGGGATCATGTCATGAGTTGTGTTAATTGTCAGTTTAAGACACATTTACCTATTTATTTTGAGCATAATTCTCCACACAGAACGTCATGCTCTGCTGAATGTAGTCATTTGCCTTCCATTTGTCCATGACCTTTCTTTTTTCATCTCAAAAATATCAGCCTACTGGTGTTTTTTCTCTTTGCTTTCTAAAAGATCTCCTAAGAAATGACCTTCTCCGCAACAGGCACCCTTATAAGACTGATGTTGGGGGCGCTTCAAGCCAAGTAAAATAAACACTTGGTGAATGTTAAGCTGGAACTTGGCAGACATGAACCAAATCGTTTTTGTGGACACAGGGAATTTTTATGTTCCATTTTCATTTGACAGTCTAGATGTTTTATGAGTTCGGGAAAAAAACTGGGCCTTTATTTTTCTTCTTTTTTTTGGTGTAGAAACATCTGAAAATAGCTTCCTCCCTTACATGTGTGTGCTGGTGCTCTTTGAATTACACTTGTACTTATGCTGTGCCTTTTTCCCCTTTGCTCTTCTATTTAAGGATCTGTCCAGAACAATAGGCCAAATTTAGACATCAACATTTGAAGAGAGATTTTCAGAATTTCCTGGACCTTAATTCATTTTCAGTTCACAGTAGAATACCTAATGTAGCTTCTTATATTGCACTTAAGTCCAAATTGTCAGTTTTCTTTCTCTGTCATAAAGCATGTTTCGCTATGAGTTGTTTTTCTCCTGAAAATTACTTCCAGAAAGTGCTGCTCATTTTCCTCCATGGGATATTGTGGTGTGCTTTCATTTTAACACCCACTTTAGTCTGGTGTTTATGAGGTGGTAACTATAGAAAAAAAAACTGCCTCTCTGCACTGGTGAGAGTTCAGGAGCCAGCAGCGCAGCGGGGACCTCTGCTGATGTACGTTAACGAAAGTGGACAGCCAGGTTTCGAGGTTCTGATGGAACAGGTTTGATTGGGTCATAGGGTGGTTGCAGTTGTGGCAGCGCAGATGTAAGGCGAGTGTCATTCGAGATTTTCCTGTCCAAGCCCGTCCATACATTACAGGGTTGATGAAGGAGTCTGGGTAATGAAACAGGATGTTTGTACAGTGCTGCCATCCCAAGAGACCTTCCTCCACCCTCCTCCTCCAACACTCCTCCCATTCTCAATCTGCCTCCCGCTGAGCCTGTGGCCTGAACCCCTGACCTTGTCCACTTGCCAACAGTTGCAATATTTGCATTTCCAGTCCACTTAAAGGCAGGGGGTGACTGAGCGATCCCCCCCTCTTCCTATACTAGTACAGCAGGCCTCATTCTCATCCCAGTGACCCCCTGCTCAGGCCCACAAACCCAGACAGCAGTCTGGGGTTAATGCACCAAGCACTCCTATTGTCTCTGAATTAATGAAGTGCTCCCTGCCTGTCCCTTCTCATTCAGTGACAATGAGACAAATGACAAGTGGTAACGTTTTAAATGGCTATCGACACATGCAGGGCGTAAAGTCACAGAGTCATAGCTCCTGTTAGCGCCATGGCCGAGGCCCTTCAACGATAATGCCGGCTGTCGTCGATGCACTTTCAATGTCCACACTGGGATCAATTTAGATCCTAGCAACACCACACACAATACAGGAGAAGGTGTTTTATATTGAAATGGATGGTTTTCAGATGGAGGAGGAAGAGTCAGAGGCTGGGAGTGTTTTCAACTCAGAAAATGGAAGGTGGGACTTGACTCTCTAACAGAAATGCAAGTGAGACCTCTAGTGGAAGCCAGAGATATCATCCATCCACGTTACTGTGGTTGACGCTACCCAATTTCAAGATCACCTTTTATTGTCTCCTAGAACACTTATATCAGTTCGGATTTTATGGAAGTGACTAATATGATATAATAATATGATATATTTCATCATATCACATGAAGCAATAACAACATTAGTCAGATATAATTTATAATAACCAAAAAACAGCAACAGTTATAATTCCAGCAGCTGAAAAAGTATAAATAATAAAAATAATTACTAATAGTGAAGGTGTTAAATTTAAGACATAATCCAGACGAAACCAGAACACTACAGACTCCCAAATATGTTAGCATGTGCTTGAAAAATGACATCAATCACTAATTTTAAAAGTTATTATTTTTCTGTCAATCATCTAATTGATTAATTGATAAACTGTTTGAGCTCTAATTGAATCAGGCGGACAGTTAATATGGGAGGATGGATGACTGGATTTCCAGATTTCAGGAATGAACCAATTAAAGTGGAGATCCATCCAGACTGAACAGTCTTGTAGATTACTGAGCCCAGTGTCAGGATACAGGTTGTTAAAGATCGATTTGGCAAAAGGTAAGTCATATGTAATAACAACGCTGGGCCCTTACTATACTGCATTACTCTCACTGGGCTGGTGGATGTGTGGGTGCAGCTCAGCCGTGCAGTCAGGCTCTGCAGCTGACAGCTTGTTACGGTGCATCAAGCCAGGTGTAGGTGTGACCTTTCTGACTGCTTATGAGTGACCTCTGACCTCCTGTCATTGTAGTGCTGAGTATCCGCGGCGCCCAGGAGGAGGAGCCCCCAGATCCCCAGCTCATGCGGCTGGACAATATGCTGCTGGCAGAGGGCGTAGCCGGTCCAGAGAAAGGTGGAGGATCGGCAGCAGCGGCTGCAGCAGCGGCCTCGGGAGGAGCTGGAGCGGACAACTCTGCGGAGCACTCTGACTACAGAGCCAAGCTGTCCCAGATCAGACAGATCTACCACACAGAGCTGGAGAAGTATGAACAGGTGAGGGCAGCAGACCACCAGATCCCAGACATTTCATTTTTATTGACCCATCTGCAGATCAGTCAGTCAATTTATCTGTATAGTTCTATGTGCTTTGCAGATGAGTTAAAGTGTAATAAATGTCAAAAGACTGTAAAACTATGAACTACAATATTGCTCTGATGAATTTAATTTAGTTTAACTCCAGTATATGAGCATGTGCTTACCTGTAGATTCCTTGAGGATCTGAATCAGTTATACTTTGAACATTTTCTCAGTAAAACTCAGGCTTTGGAATTAAAGCATTTAGACAAAAAGGGTGGTTTCACTTCCCTGGAGGATAAAAAGATTCAAGATTCAAGATTCAAGATTCAAAAAACTTTATTAATCCCAGAGGGAAATTGTTTTGCCTTGTTACAGCTGCTCTCAGTTCAAAGAGAAAGAGAAAAACAAGTCCTCTTCACCGTAGACACTTTGAAACATAGGATAGAGCATCAAGAATTACTTGCTACTTTAACTATACCAGTACTGGATGCAGTCATAGAATTTGTCCAGAAAGCACAACTGGCCCAACACCTCAAAGGCAAGGAGTGGTTTTATCCTAGGATGAAACCAAGATCTCCTGCAAACAAATGAAGGTCCAGTATTGTCCTAAACACTATAGACTAACCTGAGAAAGTAACTTCACTTTGGAAGAACACCTACGAGAACTGAAAGGAGATAGAACTGAAAGGTGATAGACTGCTTAAAACACATGAAAATGAACAACAACACTGACATTAACATCCTTTGTATCATGGAGAGGCATCCTGCACCTTTATGGACTTTTCAAGATTTGGTTGGACACACAAACCACCACATCCATATTTTAGAGGAGTTTACCTACAAGGTCATCCTTTGATGTCAGGGCTCTCTTTACCAGCATGCCCACCATCGATGCCTTAACAGTCATAAGGAGAAGATTAAAAGAAGACAGCAGCCTTACATCAGAAGCAGCCTCAACCCAGACTAGATATGCATGCTTTTGGATCTGTGTCTGAACGCCACCTACTTCACCACCTACTAAGTGTCATAAGAGTCATCAGGACTATGCACTATAGGGCAGAAAACATCCCCACCTTCATGGAAACCGACATCAAGGAAGACAGGCATTTGAAGCGGAACCCCTAAGTGGGCCCTAAACAAAGCAGCATCCTGATGCAGCAGGGCCAACGAAAGAACCTTGGCAGACATGGTGGGTGTGTCTGAGAAGCCTAAAAAGGATTTTTCAAAACACCACACACCTGTCCCACTCCATACCCACAAACATACTGAGGCAAAGTCAACCCATAACAACTAAACTGTACTCCACTAAGTACAGTATGTTTATGCAGAACTTGATGATGCTACTAAAGTAAATTTACAGGTTTGCTCCAAGACCAACTCTCACATGTGAAAAATATGCGAAAGAAAATGTATAGTAAGTAATATAGAAGTAATAGAGATGATGTGTTACTATAGCAACTCTGTGTGGAACAAAAGCAGCAGCTGGTAAAGGAGGTGCTGATTTTATATACTGACAGCTGGTTAATCCGTAATATTACCATGTAACATATTAGTTGATCATATATTATATTAAAGCCCACATCTGCAAGAAGTTACTAATAACTAAAGCTCTCAAATAAATGTAGTGTACTAAAAAGTACAATGTTTTACCCAGAATTGTAGTGTAGTACTGTATAAGTAAAATAAAATACTTATACTGAATGAATGTACTTTGTTACTTGTCATCTATGATAAAATATAAATGAAGATTGGTGTGTCTTTTTAATTGCAAACTGATTTTTGTAAGTTTTAGGCTGAAAAAGATTTTTGATGTTGTCAGTCTTCCCGCTTCTCATTTGCTCTTCTGAACTGTTTACTCCCAGCTTTTATTCTTCACTGAGCCAGGATCAGTGTTATATCAGGCGGCAGCACTTGTAGATTCGAAATGTTTCCTCAACATATATCACTATCAGTAGGAATTCACTTATGGTTGTGTTTTCGCCCCAGAATAGTCCATCGTATACAGTACGCTTTGTGTGTATTCTAAGTATAGTCTTAAAAGTCTGTTGGAGGGAAGGATGATTTCCTTTCATTGCCTTGATAACCGATGCATTCATGACAATAGCATTCCTTTCAGATGAACGTGGAGTAAGACAGATGAACACGCAGATAGACAGACACAGACAAAGCCTGACACGGCTAAACCCAGAGAGAGATCGACGGGAGGAGAAGAAATAAAGAAGAGGAGACAGTAAGAGACACAGAGTCGGAGTGTAATATCGTAGCAGATTCACGCCTGGTGTCACACGGGGGGGATGAATGAAACGTCGTGGCATGTTCGTCTCTCAGGGTGGCTATGCTGTGAAAAGTGTGTGCCTGAGAAGGGAACAGCTGTCATTGGTTCTTCTCAACACACTGCCATCACCACTTCTGTTAAATATGAAATATTTCAGCACTTATTTTCCCTCTTGGCTCTGTGAGAACATTTGCCCCAGAACTACATTGAGCAAAGAGCTGGATTTCTGTTGTTTTAGGTTTCTTTCATCTGTAAATTTTTAATTTTACATAGTAATATGCCCACATTGACAAATTGAGGATTTAGTCCTGTGTTTGTATCCTCCTCACAGGCTTGTAACGAGTTCACCACTCATGTGATGAACCTGTTGCGGGAGCAGTCACGCACGCGGCCCATATCGCCCAAAGAGATCGAGCGCATGGTGAGCATCATCCACCGCAAGTTCAGCTCCATCCAGATGCAGCTCAAACAGAGCACCTGCGAGGCCGTCATGATCCTGCGCTCCCGCTTCCTCGATGCCAGGTGTGTCTCTGTGTTTGTTCAGACATTGCACGCTGTACCGCGCTCCGTGCCACAAATAACCTCCTGAATGAACAACGCTCCAAATAACCTCATCATGTGCTTCCTTCTCAGCCTGATATCCATATGAATGGTTGATGTAGGAGGCCTATCATGGTATAAACATTCTGCAACACATGCTGTTTAGCTTCACACACACGCACTGGTTTTGCATCTATGATTGCCATTTGGACCAGCATACCCAGCAACACTGGCCAATAAGAGCTCCCTCCATGCTCCACAACGTTAACAGTTTCCTTTTTTTAATGTAATCACTTGTTTCTTTTGGTGCGTGTTTCAGATTTGCATACATTTCTCCAAGGATAAATCTCACCCAAAGTCTGAGTTGGAGGCATAACATTTAAATGAGGCATGCACTCCCTTACAAAGCTCCCTATCTATTCTCTTGCAAATGATTGTGGTGGTGCAGCAGTGAGGGGAAGGGGAAGGGAGAGGAATAGGAAAGCTTTTACTGGTTGAGAGGCACTGGCACACTCAGCGCCGCTGATTAATCTACTGGCTGCTGGAGCCCATGCTGTGTACATTTACATATTCTCAAGCAAGGCATTTGGAGTGAGATTTAAGCACAAATCTCCTCACCGGTGGATAAATGCAAAGAGATTTTACAGGGTCCCCCTCCAGCTTATGTAAAGCCCTTTTTAAATGTGCTACATGCAAACATGACCCGGTGGTGCAGGAGATAGAGGGTCAGGCAGCTAATTTAGGTGCTGTGCTGGGAGGAGGGGGTGCAGAGTTGATTTTCACATACAACCTTACAAAATTGTGCTAGTATTTCATATTTGACCAATCTGGCCTTTCTTTCAGTGCTGACACATGCTCCCCTCTAAGCTCTACAGAACTTCTTAGTGTCTTTCAGCTTGTTTCGATGTTAAAGCTAACTAATGTGCTTTACTGTTATGTTTGAGTTTCATTGCTGCTGTCAACTTCATAGGCAGTTGTTTAAAATCAATTTTGATAAATTCACTGAACACACAATATCAAACAGAAGACTGACTGAAGTTACCAGCTAGCTAGTGAAAATAGTGGAGCATTTAGTAGATACAGACACAGATAGCTCCTGCAGGACTTTGTGGAGTGAAAGTATAATTAGTATTATAGTATTATAATTTGATGAAGTGGCTAGAATTGTAATTTCAAATGAATGCTGATGTTGGTCTGAGTCTGCCAGATGTTTGCAATTTACAATAAAATATACAATAAGTAAATTGCAAACATGATCACATGATTATCAGGTTATAATACTGTATTTCAATTTTGTTTTGACTTTGTGCACTGACCCCTTGTTCTTGTTAGGCTATCAACAAACTCACGAGTCACATGACTTCACCACCACTAAGTGATTTACTGATGTATTTTATATCACAGAATAAAATGTGTGTCTTTTGACCTTGTGTTCACCACACCTTAATTCAAGCATCTAACTAAAAACCATTTAAGAGACCATTGAATCTGAACAAGGGAAACAGAGGTGCAAAAATGCTTCTGTGTTTTAGGACTACGGCATTCTATGCACAAGACTGCTCACTCTGTTGTTAAGGTTAACAGGGTTCTAATCCAGTCATAACTCTCTCTGCAGACGGAAAAGACGAAACTTCAACAAGCAGGCCACAGAGATCCTGAATGAGTATTTCTACTCGCACCTCAGTAACCCTTACCCCAGCGAGGAGGCTAAAGAAGAGCTGGCAAAGAAGTGTGCCATCACAGTGGCCCAGGTACACCACAGATCAGTAACACCCCCCAACTCCACACCACCTGTAGGAATCCAACAACAAACATTTTAGTAATCTGAAGGAGCTGTGCGCCTCTTGGCAAGCAACCTAATTAGTCTTCTGACTGTCATGAGTACAGACAGCTCCTCTAATCTTGCACTAGTACCTTTCATTGAGACAACAAAGGACTCAAAGTATAAATATACCATGTCATAAGTTTTTAGTCTTGTGAATCAAACCAGACAATGCTATTTTTGACCAGTGTCTGTGTGTTTCTATTGAAGTAAGGCAAGCTAAAGACAGCACTGCTGTCATAGTTGTTATCTCATCATATGAGTGAGTCTTTCAACAGAATACACTAAATCCAGAGCTGCAAAATTGCTTATTCTGATTGTGACACAAGAATGGACGCAGTGGATACAAATGTAATTTGTTCTCTTAATAACTGATTATCTTTCTTTGAAAACGTTATAAAAATGCGTGTTTTTTCATTACTGCTCAACCAAGTGAAGAATCACAATATAAAACTTTTGAGCTAAAGTAAAATTACTGCTTGATTAATTTTAAAAAAACGATCAATAGGTTGTTCTCAGCTGTGAAAATGATTGTTTTAGCTGTATGTGGAAGCAATTAGCAAAGCAATCAGCCTCTGAAAATGAGCACTGCAGTCGTTTGAGGCATGTGCAGTGCAGTGATGACTTCCTATAAATCTTACAGTAACTTAACGAACATGTGAACACACAGAGATGTTTGTGCCAATGATGCTGACGAGCACAAAGAGTAAAATATTTAGGCACCTTGTTTTTTTTTTTTCCATCTTTGCATTTTCAAGTTGTTTTAGTCCTGTGAGAATTGATAATAAGGAAAGCAATGACAACACCAAGGTAAACAGTAGTTTGTGTTTTGAATCCATCATTTGGGAATGGATTGTTTTCTCAATTGGTTTCATTAATTTATACCAAATGATTTGAGGATGCATCTGGGCCTGATTGTGGAAGCTGCTCAGAGGCTGAATGATTTGTAGAGTTTTCGTTTCTTGGCCATAATAAAGGAGACTGTTTACCTTCTCTGTGTATTGGAAACTTTGCAGGATTGATTTGGTTTTCATTTTAATGTTGTTTATCATTAGCGCCGGGATTACCCCCCTGGCTTCATCTGGGAGTCCATTAGCCGTAATGGGCGTTAGCGGATGTTGACTGATTGGCGCTTGCGTGAGTTCTGATGATAGCTGCAGTCATGGTGACATAATGAGACTGTTATTGGCAATCATTCCATTCTGGCACTAATGCAGATTCACAGCACCAGGCTATGTAGCCCTCTCCTCTGACAGAGGCTCTCTGCAGTGTTACACATGCCATTAAGGCCATGCATACTACACACTACCATGATTTCTCCGAGAGGCTCTGTATGTTAGGATTTCATGAGAATTAAACTATGTTCTCTTGTTTGTCTGCTCAGGTTTCCAACTGGTTTGGGAATAAAAGAATCAGATACAAGAAAAACATTGGTAAGTTCCAAGAGGAAGCCAACATGTACGCTGCGAGAACTGCCGTGAATGCGGCTAATGCATCCTCACATGGGAGCCAAGCAAATTCACCCTCAACTCCAAACTCTGCAGGTGAGACAGGAAGTCCCTGGCTCTGCTCAGCTACTAGACATGTAATTCCTCTATGTGCATTACTACAACTAAGCACCTACTGCAGTATGTATATAGTATGTCAGTTTGAGGCTAATTCAATACTAGTACTGGTGATTTGTAAGGAATGAAAGAATTAGGAGTAATAAAACAGCAGTTCTTGTACAAGGAACCTGCCTGTCACCAGGTAATGCACCATTATTAGACTAAACACATTAGACTTGTCCCCTAAACAAGTAGAACTATGCCTTTAGAGAAAAGCTGTGTCAGAGATTAGCCAACCTGAGCCCCATGCCAAGTCTCCATATCCTTACTGTCCTTTTGTCTTCATCTCATTTAATGAAATATCTTCTATTTAACTCTCTGTTCATCGTGTTCTCCTGTGCTGACATTTAAAAGATAAGTCTGGTGGTGGTGATTTTTCATATTGGCAACAAATAACAAAACCAGCGAGGAATTGACTCTACTAAAAGTATTATGTAACCAAAAGCTGATATGAATTCTACATTATTGTTGAAAAACTACTTAAAACACACCACTGAGTCTGCAAGTTCCTTTATTGCTAAGAACATACATATTGTTGTTGTTTTATATTATATTTATTTATATTTATATTTACAGTGAGAAAGATCTTTGCCGTCCTAACAAAGCATCCTGTAAAGACTGCTCATAGTGCACCGAATGTGTATTAATCCAAAACCAAACTGACATTAGTCCCTAACAAATGTTATTTACTATAACTGAATAGTGTTTGTTAAAAAATAGTACCCAGCTGTTTAGAAAATTACTTAGACTTGTTTAAGAAGGAAACTCTTTGAATTTATGGCATTACCAAGAACAGTGGCTTTGATGCCACAGACGAGAATGTGAAGTCAGAAATTATTATTGTTTGTAACGTGCGGTTAATTTTTTATCAGTAACACACCTTTTAAAATTAATTAAGAAATAAGGCAATGAAAATAGAATAACACCAGACTTTTCTTTTCTTTACAGCCTAATACTTTGAGAAATGTCTGTTTTTGCTATCGTACTTTGTGCCAGTACTGTGGATGTTTAGCCTAGCCTAGCAAGTAGCTAGCTAAATCTTAAACTGCAGCTACTGTAACACTCTCAAGCTGTCTTTGTACATACTGCATCAGTTTAAGAAATTAATAATATGTATTAATTTATTCAATTAATACAACCGTCCTCACTCAGGAGAGTTGTCACACTTGATGGAGACTAAGCTAACACTTTCCCATTGCTTCCTGTGTAAGCTAGTGGAACCAATTGTACTTATATCCATTTGGAACCTTTTAAGAGCACTAAAAAAAACAGCATGCCTATTTCTGTGCTAGCTGGTAAAAACGTCTCGACACCTCTTATGTCTGGTTACAGCCACAGCTTTTCTGTCCTCATGTGTCCTCTGGTTTTTCCTCGGCTCCGTTGCTCTGACCTAACGAACTCGCCTGGCTGCTAGCTAACCTCTGCATGGTGCTCCTCTGGGCTGCTGCCCGGACGGCCCAACTTGCTTACCTTTGCTTGCTTTGCTCTCTGTCTCTCTGTGATTCGACTGCTCCCTCTTTCCTTTCAGGTTCTGCTGGCTCTTTTAACATGTCAAACTCCGGGGACTTGTTCATGAGCGTGCAGTCTCTCAATGGGGACTCGTACCAGGGGGCTCAGGTGGGAGCCAACGTGCAGTCACAGGTAGGGCCTTCCCTTATAAAAAAAGTAGTATACTTTAAGTTCATATTATTAAGTATACTTCAAATATATTTCCCAAGTATAGTTACTAGAATATAGCTAAATTGTGTGTTTTATTTTCACACAAGTCAAGTCACCAGACAGTTTTGAAACATTTACTTACTATCAAAATCCTTCATTTGCAGTAAACTATATCCATAATGAAACCACCAGAAGTATTATTTAAGCAAAAAAGAAATTAAGAGGGAAGGTCTATTAAATGCTCACCCTTCTCACTTACGGTTTAAACTATTTTATTTTTTAATTACTGGTTTCACATCATTAAATCTGTTCAAAAGGTAAAACACATGTTTCACAACAATTTGTGACAAATTCTTCATTTAAAACATCAATGATTTGTTTCATAGTTGTTTATTTTCACAGTTAAATCGCTGAAATGCATGCTGGGTATTTCTTTGTACTTGTTAGTAT
>JAUBNQ010000020.1:3104064-3114954 GCA_032353495.1 Ctenopoma kingsleyae | reverse complement strand
GTATTTATTTCAACCAGCAAAATGCAAAAGTTTCTTTTTGTTTGATTGGACCTTGATGTCTCCAAGGATATACTACTTGCAAAAATATACTCTTGTCCTCTCATGTTGTCTTGTCATCTCTCTCTTTTTTCTTGTGTTGACTCTGACCTTGCTTTGTTTGTTGTTTCCGAATGTTTCAGGTGGATACCCTTCGCCATGTTATCAGTCAGACAGGCGGATACAGTGAAGGACTCACAGCCAACCAGATGTACAGTCCGCAGGGCATCAATGTAAGGATTCTTTTTTTTGTTTGTTTTCCACTCCTTCCCAATTATTTCAAACCCATAGGGCTCAGGATGCCACATAGTAGGACTTGTCTCTGCTCCATGGTCACCTAGTTGATTGCTTCAGTATCGCTTGTGCCACGGGCAGCACACTGCCCGGCATACGCGGGCATGGGGCTGGCCACACACATGCAGAGCTGCCGTCTGAGCCTGTCATATTCGATCAGGTCCGGTGTAGCACCTGCAGCCGCGTATGGTCAGCCGTGAGCGAACTGCGCACACAGGTGACACCTCGTGCACTCGACTTCAAATTCCTCTGACCACCTGACCCGTGATTACCAGCCCCAGAGCCAGAAGCTCCTATTAAAGCCTTTAAGGAGGCAAGGCTGCTGTCCTGCTAAAAATAAAACCTCATGCTGCTGGAAACAGCTCCTCGTGTGCTATAGGGGTGTGTTCCCCTCATGTTTGTATTAGATTGCAGCAGAGTTTGGGTTTAGAAGTGGGGGTTGTGGAGGGGGGCGCGGCGGGGGGGTTGCTAGCTGGCGGCTGCAAACAGTAGGGAAATTCACAGCGACAAGCCGTGTCGTAAAGGGGAAAATTGATAAGACAGACACAAGGAGAGCAGAGTGTGGACTTGGGACAGCAATCCAAGCGCATTGCTCAGATCATGTTCCTGCCACACTAATGGCCCTGACAGCGAGCCGCGCTCAGAGGACGAGGATGGTCACAGCCGCGGCTGGGTTCCTCCACTGTCATCGTCGTGCCTCAGTGGCCATATGATAATCAGATGAAACGTCTCCCGCATAAAAACATGTACGTGTATTCAAATAAGCTTCCTGGCTGCTCCGAGCGCATCCCACAGCCAGCTGTGCTAACCCTGAGAGGCTGCTAACGTATTCAGGCCTTGTTCTTTCTCAGTCCTTTGACCTCACAGATACGGTTCTCCTTGGACGCCTGCTTGCTCTACCACATCTTACACTGCCACAATATGCTGTGTTATTCACTTTTATACCCTGTAAAAAAAGCCCTGCAATGCATAATGTAAGAGCAGGATATCTGTCTGCCAGGCTGTTTGCCTGTGATTTATGTAGCTGAGGCTAGTAGCTTTCTTATGTTGGCTATTCACCTGAATTTTTAGTGAAGTACGTGCACTTTAAGCTTGTTTGATCAAATATTTTTTATTAATCTTGTGTATAGTTTCCAATATATTCATTTAACAGACATTGTACAATTATAATTATACATTATATACAGATTATACATTTAATGTTTTTTGTTGTTAGCTAATTATACGTATATACATAAATATGACAATACTGTACCTCAGGTTTACAAGTGACCTAGTGTACAAACCCCAAACGAAGCAGAGAAACTCTGTGTTACTTTTGTTGTTTATTAAATACATGCACATCCTGCAACTGTATTAAGACTGATTTTATGAATGAAGAGTGGAACAAATGAGAGTTAAAGGAAAATGTGTTTTCTGAAATTAAAATTAAAAAAAAAAACAAAAAAACGACTGTATAATGACTGAGCAGATACATAATGCATGCTGTGGATCATTACAGCTGTAATTACAGTTTTGAAGCAGGCAGAGTGTCACCAAAGTCAGACATTTTACAGTCTGACCCCTCCACTTCTGATTACACACCACTGTCTGCTGCCTTAAATAACAGGCTGTGAAATGAAAGGCTGTCGAGGACCATTTCCAGTTTTTCTGATGGTTTGAAATTTACTATTAATATCCTAAATGCTCTTTAGCAGGCCTGTCTCTGGTAGTGTCAGCATCATAATTAGTGCATATGATGTTGATTGGACTTGTTTTGTTTCAGAGGCCTTTTCATACAATTTACACATTACTCATGTTACTTAAAATGACAGTGAACGGCATTTATTTCAAAACAAAATCTTGTTCAACTTTCTTCTATGTATTTTCTTTATTATATAAATTATTGTGCAGTGTATGATGAGGTTGAGACTTGCATTAACTCTTTTCATTTGTGATTACTTGAAAAGTGATTTTGTTTTTTCTCTGTCTGTCTTATTCTGAAATATGTGTTATAATTTGAGCTCGGTTAGCATTTCTTCCAGTCCAGGAGGTAATTTGGCTTAAGGCTTCCATCCCATCCCACATTCATGCACTACCTTAGCCTCAGGACTTACATTCATTGTACTTCAGTGTGTTTGACCCCTTGCACTGAGTTATGAATATAAACATAATAAACTCAGTTCTCTTTTTCATTTTTTTTTCTTAGGCAAACGGCGGCTGGCAGGATGCTCCTACCCCCTCATCAGTGACTTCGCCCACAGAAGGACCCGGAAGCGTTCACTCTGACACCTCCAACTGATCCTCCGCCCCATTCCTCCAACACGCACCCCCAGACACATCGTCCAAAACTTGACCTTTGAACCTAACAGGACTGGGCGTGATGTACTGTATGTAGTCACACAGCAAGACAGTATCAGGGTCCGGGATGATGTTTTCACCATTACGGACTAAAATGTTACTTTTCCTATCTGGATCACCTCCACACCGTTAGTAGCCTGCATATGGGACTCATATCCACACTTCACAGTTTGTACAGTTTCCACTTGATGTCCATATTGCCTCTTTGTATTTCTCATACATTATACAGTATATCCACACAGTAGGCACAGTTAGTACTATATTGCCCCATGTCTTGTAAATTCAAATGCTTTCACACTACCTCTATTCGAAATAACAACAGAACAATTCAAATGCTTCATTTTTACCATTTTGTATGATTATTGTTGGAATTTTACTGTACACCACACCACGCTCTGTCATTACACCTCTTGATTTTCTTATCACGTTCACAGATTAGTTGTTTATCTATCGTGCCAAAGTTCGACCCTGGAGGTGAATTTTGCTAATGTTACATTACATACGTTTCTATGTCGTGTCCTTACATTTAATAACAAGTATGGTATTCAGCAGCAAATTATGTGGTTTGTATTCAGAACTTCTACAACAGACTGTGGCATACAGTATATGGTATTTTATATTTTATTGCCACAGTAGTATGTTTTCTGCTCCTGTGTAGTATAACAATAATGCAATTAATATAATGCAGTTTTTTCACAAGCAATTAACAAATTAAGTGAGACATACAAGACGAGTTGTGCGTATGTCACACAGGTTGACTGCAAAAAATTATTAAAGAAAAATGAACCTAAATCCTTAAATCAGTGACAGTATTAGTAGCAATTGTAACATGCAAATGCAGATTAAAGCACAATAACATTTAATTCAATTAAATTCAAAGGGCAAAAAAGAAACCAATGCAAATGAAATTTAAAGATTTAAGTATAGTAGTGATGTATGGAAGACAAATAGTGTGAATATAGTACTTTACCAGACATGTTTAGTATGTATCAGAGATCAGTGTAGCCAAATACTGCTGGTAACCAAATCCAAAACTAAAATTCTGATTTTAAGATATCATTTCATTGAAACTGAGCTTATTTAATGTCATTGTTCTGAACTCACACTTTTCACTTTTCATCAATGGAAATGTTATATTTGTGACTTAAACCTGGCAATTTGATGGGTTATTTTGAGCACAGAATAGATTTTTGTGTTGCTGAAACGAAATAATTTGCAGCAAGAATTTATCTGCATAATAAACTTCACGTACATGCAAAAAAAAAACCCCAAAAAACAATTCTGAACCCAAAATGTCCCATTGTGAGCTCAGGACATATCTTACTGAATTTCCTGGAGGAACCTTCCCGAGGGATTAATAAAGTTCTATCTAATCTAATCTAATATCACCATGTGCAAACAGTGCTGAACATCTATTGGTTATTTATCCTGTAAACTCTGTTCGCTGAAAACATTAGAGAGAAACTGGTCATATTTCCATTACTCCAGAGTCCCTTCACTTTTTATTTTCTTCTAAACACCACATCTATCAACACAAACCAATCCAAAATGTGAACCTAACCTTTGTGACCTTTGTTGTACAGTATGTGATCTAACATGTATACACAATTCCAATAGTCCCCAATGAGCAGCATTTACATACTTTGATACCAAAAAAATGGCAGAATTTTTATCCTCAACATTGGGATCAGCTTTATCGACGTTTAGTTTTTCCTCTTTTGGTAGGATTTTATTATTATCTATGGTACTAGTGAGCACAACATGATGCTCCAGTACTCTGTATCCAAAGCCAAGAAAATGCAGTTGGAATACAGTAGTGTTTATATAAATGAAATGGAAACAAAAACCCTGATGGCACACAAATCCAGATGATGTTTGGATATATTTTTATGTCTCCATTTTGTGAATAATTCATCATTTTCCTGTTTTCATATTATTTTGCTTTGTAACAGGACTATGTTTCTTTTTTTTATGCTACTGTTATATGTGAATTAGCCCAAGAATGCTCTATATACAGTATGTAGATATGCACCTTTACTCTTCTTTTGCATCTTTGAATTTGGACAGTAGCCATTTTAACGCAGCTCGATGGCATTCCTGTTGGATTTACGCTGGAATCCTTTTTATTATTTTGTACTCAGAGCACCGATGTAAGCCTGCCTCCAAGATGCCTACTGTCCGAATGAAGGTGGCGTGAAAAGTTAGTGTTAACGTTGCCCTCTGGCATTGTTTTAAACCTAACCGAAGCCTCACAGAAAACACAAATCAATCCAGAGATCCCAGTCAGTCGCGAGATAGCCTGGAAGCCACATGTATTTTTTAACAGTTTGTGTGTGTTTTGTATTTATTACACATGTATGAAGTCATGGATGTTTCAGAGCTACGGTGTTGAAGGTCAACCACGGCGCGATTACACCAAAACAACTCATTTGGATCATTCAGAGCAGCTTCTCCTCAACTCACCTGCTCAGTATTACGGTCGAGGGGCTGAGCACCATTCAAGTGATATACAGACCCTGCCTCAGTCGTGTCTTCTGAACTCATTGGAGTGAATTGACAGCACTGGCCATGCAAGGCAAACACAAGGATTGTTTTTTGCACCCTTCAACAACAACAAAAAAAAAGGCTTAACTCTACTTTTCACATTGCCTGTCAGATATTATCGAAGCTTCATGTAATGATGCTTTTTAGTTTTTGAATATAAAAGGAAAAGAGACATGAAAAGAAAAATGAACAATTTGTAAAACATAAAATGTTTTATTTGTTGCATGTCTTTTTGTTCTTCAATAAAATAACGTACTGCAGTGTTTTGAATGTTAACTTCTTTTTTATAAGGATTTCAGAGTAAAAATCGTGGAGCCTTTTTTTGACAGGTTTTAACTTTTAAGATCTCTGCGTATGTAAAAATGGTATCAAATGGGAAAAAACTATTGTCTTTTTAATTCCAATTCAAAACCTGTTTTCTGTGGAGAAAAATAGCCGAAAGGTGTAGGTTTTATGGTCTCTTAATTTGTACTGGCAATGCGTATCCCAAATAAATAGTTTCTTTTGTTGCATAAATTGCAGTTTTTGTCATTTCTCATGTCAACAGTCATGTGCTGATTGGATGTTGTTCCACTATAAACTTGTGTGTTGTTTCTCCTCCAGACTTTTGTAACAGGGTCAGGGTCAGGAGTCACTGTAGGATACAAGTTAACACGTTGTAGACTTGTCAGTCCAACACCTCTGGATAACATGCATGTCTCACTTCCAACTATGCTACAGCACGCAGGCCTTTTTTATCACCACTAACATAGCGCCGGAGCTCGGATGAGCTGCCGAGGGTGTGAAGGGGATATTTTTGCAGTTTTCGAAGTGAGTGAAAGCTGTGCGCTCCTGGCAGACAGACGCCTCCTCTACCGCGGCCCCTCACCCTCTCCACCACCCCCCACCCTTCCCCACACCCAGCGCTTCCTCCGAGGCATGGTTAATGTGCGTTCCCTGAAAGAGGCGGAATCCACACTTATCTCTCTCCTCCAGATAAACCAGACAGGATGTCTGATTCTGCTCCTCCAATTCATCCCTCTGCATCTGGAGAAAAAAAAATCGCAGAGACAGAGAAGGACGAGGTTGAAACATTAACTTGTGGATTAGGAAAAAAAAAAGGTTCCAAGGAGCATCCAAAATCAGAGAGCGTGACAGAGGCTGTGGGAGTGACATATGCAAACATGATCAAATGTAATTACATGGGGAAGCCTCCTTGTTTCTATCAAAGGGCTTCTTTTAGCCACTGTTTGAGGAATGAAAGGCAAGAAGTGCTGGACGTGTATAATTTATTCATGTGCTCCTACAAACCAAAAGCCATTGTGAGGTTGATTTAGTCATTACATGGTGAAAAGATGTAAATCCCATTCTGAGTAAAATCAGTGTAGGCTCTATTGAATTCCTGATTCCTGTGACAAATAAACTGGACAACGTGCTACACTGTGACGAATGCTGTGTTTTAAGGAGACTACGCTGATCATTAGCCTCTTCACGTGGGGTAAAAATGCAAATCCAATCAGCAACAGAATCAGGAGATTCTCGAGTCAGTAATCCGTTAAAAAAAATCACAATATTTTCTTTTCCTGAAATATTATTAAAAATTATGTGTTTTTAAAGATCCAGTTGGCAGGTGTTAATATTTTGATCCACTCCAAGATGTGCAAGCAATTTAATGATCTGCAAGTAGAAAGGTGCCTCAGCATCTAAGTTAAATCTGGGAAAGTGTGAAAAATGATGACTATATTTTAACATGCAATTAGCACCTGATTCATGTTGAAATGTAGTGATTTAAATGTGGTTAAAGCAACAGTCCTGTAACTGAGATGAATAAAGAACCAATCAGCACTGACCTGCTGAAGATAACAATTACATTGATGTTTAAGAAAACATTTCAGATGTTTAATGAAAAATCTCAAATGACATATTTGCACTTAGACAAAGTGATGGCTGAATTCCATTTGGCTGCTTCACTTTCAGGGTCCTGCAACTATGTGTACTGCCATGGTGTCATACTGTTATGGTTTATTGGGACACTGTGCTTTATCTACTGTGGCAAAAAGGATGCTGTGACAATGTCCCTACACTCGGTCAGGATCATGCACTTTGTAATTTCTCTTATGACACATACTGTATACTCTCAGATTCAATATTTAATAGATAGATACTTTATTCATCCCCAAGGGGAAATTCACAAAGAGGACTTTACATTCTACATTTTAGAATGAAAAAAAACAACACATTTTTGAAAAAGAATGTGATACACAGTGTTTCACAGACTACCTGAGAATTGATCTGTTTCTGACAAATAAATGAATAAAAACAACATCAGTTAATATAAATGATGGGGAGATATAATTTACAATAAATAAAGTGGAAATGTAAAATGAATAAATAAATTGTAAACTTTGTCTGATCTTTTTTAACTCTAATTTATAGAGTTTGGGGCCTCTTAAGATTAGTGTTTTGCTGATCCTGAGGTTTCATTTCAAAACTTACACCTGTGATTACCAACTGGCAGCTCGCGGGTCATAAAGAAACAGTCCACAGAGTTCACGTGGACTGTGCAAATCCCACATGATAGTTAAGGGATCCCCCAACTTAATTAACACTTACAGAACATAATGTGTTCTAATTATTTCAGTGATTCGCTGAGTTTTCCTCTGGTACCATTATGAGATGGTCATATCATGGTGCTTATAAGTGAAATGTCTCAACAATTATTGGATTTATTGCCATGACATTTGTGTCAGACATTCATGTTCCCCTCAGGATGACTGATCTTCAGCTATTTCCACCATCAGATACATATTTTGCTTTTTCCAGTGCTTTGCTTTATGACTAAATACTTGCAAATCCAAGATAGGGTTTGGGGGACACGGCTAATTTTTGCCCTGGGGCCTCTTAGTGAGTTAATCCGGCCCTGGTTGTCCATCAAAGTACCCACAACAGGTTGTGGCTACAGTACAGCTGAAAAGGCATTACATTCGTTTGGTAGATTTGGGAGAAAAATAAAATTTTCTTCAGTTAAGTTTTTGCCAAAACTGCAAACGCAGCCATCACATCTCCAACTCTGATGTTCAAAGAAGAGGACAGCAATCATGTATGTACATTCATGTTTTGTTTGACCTGATCATCTTAGTCTTCTCATCATTGGAGTTTCATATCAATCAACTTCAACCTGTTCACGCTGCATGTGGCACAGGCAGTCATGCTCACGGCTCATGTTTAAATCAATGACAATAACAAGGCTCATAAAAAAAGGCCGGCCTTATTCACAACGCATAATGTGCGTCCGTTACATCGATGCGTGCCAGCATGACACACACACACCGAGGCTACACACAAGTGCCTGAGGGAAGGGCTACTGAGGCAGGCGATGCAAGGTCTGAGGTCTGAGGGCACGACATAATGGAGAGGCTTTGTCTCAAGAAAACCTCGGCATTAATATGATGAAACAAGTCTTCTTCTCCGCCGATAGATCTCATATGAATCATGCTGCTGACAAAAATAAGTGCAACTCCGTAGACAAAAAGGTTCTGCAGGAATAGGGTCAAATAATTAGTGGCTGTGGGTGTGTTCCAGTGAGTGCTGCAGATTTCAGATTTGGAAACTGTTCAGTTTGGCAAAGACTTTGCTGCTGGAAAGCTTCAGTCTCGTATTGCCTTTGCCACCCACAGATCTTTAATGAATTCCTCTGATCCCAACTTTCATAAAGAAGACATTTGGAAAAAATTTCACAGATCAGTGTGCGTCATCTTAGCCTTTCAAGTTATTTCAACCATGGAACATTTGAATTAGAAGCCGTAGTGTATTTGAGCATTTGGGGTGTGGGAGTTTATGTTTGTAAAGTGTTTCTTTATATTTGCCTAAAGCTTCCATAATGAGCAAGATATGGACCTTATCATGTTCTTCAATTATAGGGAGGAAAAAAACCTTTAAAACTCTGCCAGGAGAGGCTCTTATTAAAGCAGTGAGAAAGTTATCTCCCCAAAACATGTATCAAAAATAAAACAAAAAAAATTTTTTTTTTTAACGCTGGTGATCAAGGACATTTGGGGACAGTGCTGCTGCAGTAATAATCACATGAAGCAACAAAAGTAGGATCATTCATGTCAATTTTCATGCTGCTATGAGCTAATTTGTTTTGGGTTTGTGTCTGTGTTTTCATCTTCTTAAATGTTTTTAGCATATTTCTGCGTAGATATATACAGTAATTTGACGTATTTGGTCACTGCCGTCTGTCATTTAGGGGGAAATCCTGTCTTTTCAATAGATAGCAATGCTGATTGTGTTGTCAGGATGGATTTACGTCTGGTAAGAAATGGCCAGTTACCCCTGCTCTGTGTACCCTTCTATATAGCACATATTGTAATTTAGGAGGCAGCTGTCATATTGATTCTTGCCATTATCCGCTGTGTACAGTGAGTCTCGGAGTCAGCCCGAATGCCCTGGAATGTGACTGCACCTCCTCTCTCCATCTCACACACAACCTTGATTAATGAATCTAAATTAGTATTCAAATGAATGGTCGAGACACAAGGTGGATTGAGAAATATTTCTTTAAGCGAACGAGCCTTTGTCAGGTCTTGTGCTTCCCATCTGTGAAACACTGCTGACCCCTCATGGTCTAGTGATTTGAGGTGTGTTAAAAAAAAAAAAAAAAAAAGGCAACAGGAAGTGTGAAGGTAAAAAAGAGGGTTTGATGTTTGAGGGCTTTTAGTCAAACTGTGTGACAGACAAATAATTTGTAAGACTATGAGCCTAATGATTTTTAAGCTCATTATTACAGAGCTTACACAAAAAACACGTACATACTGCTTTCTGTGATGAATTTATCAAATTAATGAATTAGTCTTTAATACATTTAAATATGGATTACACAGGATCTAGGGACAGTATAGGTAGCAGTTAGCACTATTTTGCTAGCTAAGCTTGTTAGCTTTAGCAGCTGGTTTTTTAATATCTAGTATGATTTAAGACCAGTGGTGAATCTAGAAAAATGTAAATGTGCTCTCATGAGGTTTTGTGAATGAATTCCTGTGAGTGAATGCTGCTGTGCTTGTTTGTCACAGTACAATAGCAGCTAAAAAAAAGAACCAGGTAAGTAGCTCTTTTTGAAAAGTGGGTAAGTTAGCTTAAGCTAAGCTATCTCACTAGCTAGCCTCACAGCAGGAATACAGTTACCTCTGCAGTCTCGTTCATGTAGTTTCAGTTAGTTTTATTATCTACATATTAAAAGTATTCTGTGTTTTAATCATTCCCATGATAATGTGAGGCTATTAAAGAGTGATAATCTGGTCCTAATTCACTTTTTTGGATCAAATACGTGTACTGTGTGATGTTTTGGTTTCGTGGGAAAGCATGAATGGATGACTAGGAGGCAACATGCAAGTTTTATGATGAGAAGCAAATCAATATTATAATTGCAAAAGAGACACAAAAGTGTCACGAGGAAGCGATGCTGCTCTGGAACCATTAAATTGGGCAAGGAAATTAGAGTAACATCCTCAGTGGGTCATCACTAAACAGTGTTACATATTTTAAGCCACATGTGCTTCACATTTCTACTGACCACAAAGTGTACAGTCACTTTCTCTTTTTAAAAACGTGATACCTGCATCAAACCTGTTTTCTGTCAAAACTGTCTTGTTTGCAGCGGTGCAGCTACAGTATGTAGACTTCCCAAATGCATTATTA
>JAUBNQ010000020.1:3055419-3066143 GCA_032353495.1 Ctenopoma kingsleyae | reverse complement strand
ACAGAAGTTAGCACCTGTTGTATCATATGGCCCAAAAGCTAGGTGAGGAAAAGTATTGGAATGTAACATTTTTTGCTGCGCCGGAGGTCATGTTATGCTGATTTTCAAATAATAGCTCTAAATGACTAGTCTTGGTTTTAAGTTTAGGTTTTAACTGTGAAGACTGCGTTTGTTGTTAAAAAAAGAAATCCACAGAAAAAAGAAACTAAGCCATTTTGAATATGAGAAAAGAGGGGAAAAAACAATCAGAGGTATGGGACAAACATTGAGTATTGAGCCAGTACAACAATTTGTAATGCACTGAAAAAGAAAGAAACAGTTGGTGTACCAAGCATAGAACAGAAATAGAACAGGTCGACCAAAGAAAACAAAAACAACTGATGACAGGAGCATTGTGAGGAAAAACCCATAAACAGCAGTCAGTGACATCACCAGCCGGGACGGTGGCAGTTGTTAACTGTCTATGAACCACCAGAGTTGGCGATTCGCATCCCAGTCCCTCCCTAGTGATGGAACATACTTACTTACTAGCAGTCAGTGACATCACCACAATACTCAGCTGGCATTAAGAGGCTTAATATATACCAGTCTCTACAGCGTTACACCTCCAACGTCCAGCCAGAACCAGTGACCCAACGCAGATGGACTGATCTGCAAACTCAGCAGCTTGTAAGCAGCAAAGTCTGACCTTATCGTCTGTAGGAATTGAGGCAGTTAGTCAAACCAGGAGACGTTTTCTTAATCTTTTAGTGTTCAGTCATCGGTAGTGAGCCTGTGCCCAACAGGAAATGGAGGCTCCATTCTTAGATGACAGGAGTGAACCCTGTGTGGTCCTCTGCAGCTGTGGCCTATCCACTTCAAAGTTCCACACATTCATGGGTGCTCTTCTGCAAAGCACATGTGCTTATTTGAGTTACTGCGGCCTTCCTGTCATCTTGGAGCAGTCTGGCGGTTCTCCTCTGTCCTTTCTCACTAACAAGTCTTCTTTGCTGGGCACTGGATGTATTTTGTTTCAACTCTAGAGACAGTTGTAGTGAAGAGCCCAGACGATCAGCAGTTTCTGAGACACTCAAACCACCCATTGGGGTCACTTACAGGAGATGACATTACTCTCCCGTTCTAATGTCCGGTCAGAACAATTCAACCTTTTCACCCTGACTGTGTGCAGATTAAATATTTGCATTAATAATCACAAATCTGTGTGAGATATAAACAAAAGATTATATATATTTTTAAAATGTAAATGTAATTCACTCCATATTGTTACAGATTATCACAGGTTCTTTCACTTAACTTTGACATTTATACCTGTTGACTTCAAAAATATTAATATTTAAAGTGCTTTAGTGTCTAGAAGTCACTAACATACCTCCTCTTATGCTGTACTCCACAAGTGCATTTGTGGCATTTTTTATGATCCTCATAACAGTCTATGCCTTGTTCTGTATCCCAGTCTCCTAAAAATTGTTTGCCAGTTGGATGTGGTACTAACAGGATATTTTGCTAGTGTCTGGGCGACACAAAGAGGAAACACTGTGCTGTGTCATTATTGGCTGATTGGCCAATTTACTGGGCCTCAGACCAGAGACCATAAAGCTGTTGCTGTAGAGGATAAAAACATAATGCAGGGTTCCTGCATGCAGCCTAGAAAAAGAGACCTGAGTATTTAATAAAGAGATTTCACATCTCACAGAGAAACCTAAAGTGTCGTCTGTGTGCAAAACGAAAGGACAACACTGTTGATGCAGGAACTAATTGCTGTATTAATCCACTGCTGAAAATAGTCCTGATGAAATTAGCCTGTGGTTGAGTAATGTTTGTTAAAAACTATAATGCCCTGGTTTATTGAGTCATTTTAGAAATTTACTGAGTGAAACTGAACCTAACATAACATATACAGTACATTAGCTTCACAAAATATCGAGACCCTTGACATTTGGAGCAATTTATTTACCCATAATGGTTTTTTAGTTTAAATATTTTACAATACAGTTACGTCAGTTTATTTAGCATCTTCTAATTAGAAACAAATAAAGAAACAGGACAGCAAACAAAAGACAATAAGAAACAGAAAAAATTATAAATTTAATAATTATTAAATAAATTTAATTTAAAAAAATTATAAACTCCACACCTGGCACATATACACCTTAATGCACTGTCTGTAAAGTCTGTTTCTGTCCTTCACTCTATACACAATAATCCATAATTTATCAATAGAAGTGAATTTTTTGTTTGATATGTAGCAGCAAGAACCATTTTCATACCTTACAATGCCAAAAACAAGTTTTTTCATTCCACATACTGCAGATACCTTGTACCTTGACAGTTAAACAGATTCATCTTGTTTTTTGTGTAAAAATGTTTTCTAACTTTGAAATTTTATGAGGCAACAGCATTAAACCATCATTCAGGCCATAACAAGTGATGTGATGACACACCACTCTGCCATTAGTGCACTTGCATTACATGTACCAAGAGAAAGTGTGTCACTGCATGGTGTTTGTGTCATGTATGTGCAGAGGTTTTCCACTGCTTCTTTCCCATCATTGAGATATTTGGACAGGTTTTTTCGCATGATGTTTTTCATACAGCATCAGACTGAATCATTCCGGTTCCTTTTTCATTCCTGTCATAAACTCACAACATTCATTTCTCAGGCTCTGCCCGCTCCGTGCCCGTGGGTTTCATGCAGTTGCCTGACCTTTTCATAAGCTGCTGTTGACGTTGCCCCACTTTCTCTGGGTTGAGTTAATCTCTCACGGTAACTCTTAAAACCAGCAGCATGTAGTTCTCTCTCCAAAGGCTGTGCTTGTTCTCCTTTGATTCAGAACTGTGTGGATGACGTTTTTACCTCCCACCCACACCCCCCTCTCTGATTCACAGGCCTTTTTCCAGGGCAAGCTGAAGATCACAGGGAACATGGGGTTGGCCATGAAGCTCCAAAGCCTGCAGCTGCAGCCTGCCAAGGCCAAGCTGTAGATGAGACGTCGGAGCTAGATGTGACTAACTACACCTGTGGACACTGACTAGAGATACCCACGAAGAATTTTAGCAGGAAGGGTGGTTTCAGATTATTGTTACAGTTCTGTAAACCATCTCATCACTGGACTGAACCACTTTCCCTGCTCGCTGACCGCCTGAGGGGATTAGTCAGCAGCCCTGCCAATCTAACTGGAGAATAAGATAGAGGGAGATATACTGTAACTAATTCTCTAATCCAGTCCCTTTTCTGCAAACCCTGTCATGATAATACTGTCAGTACACTAGAGTAGAGACAGGTGCTTCTACTTTGTGATACTAATTCAGCTTATGGATTCTCCAATATCTATTGCTAATAAAAGTTTTCCTTGAGCATGTTGTATGGGGCAAGGTTTTGAGTTTTGTTTTCCACAATCATGGCTACAACTGAGTAAGTGCCTCCTTATGTCAGATTTGCACTTTTTACCCAACAACACAGAAATGTCTTTCACTGTGGATGCCCATGTTTTAATAGGGGGGGAGGGGGGTGTAATTCTCTGCCATGATATCATTGTTCAATGAATCTCTAAAAGATTTCTACTAAATAAATGTAACTATGCTGAAAGGTCCTTTTTGCAGTCTTGACTTTGTGTTTATTTTACTTGAGCAGTAATTATATTTAGCAAACGTGTGTCTGATTGCCATTGACTTTGTGTTTTCAATAGTTTTTGCAGACAAAAAGATTAAAAAGTTTATTAATAGTTTATGTTTAAAGTGGATTTAACAACATGCTGGGCCTGATTTTTAAGACGGAAGACTTTTTTATGATCTAATGGTAATGTTGAGTTTCATGTCAAGTTTGTGGCAGTTACAATGGAAACATTGGCCAACGCTTTTTTATTCAGTGTGAAGGGTAGACATTAAATTCACATGATCACACTCCTCTTGGCTTGTTTAAGTGTCCTGTTTGACGTTCTTTTAGTCTGACCTTCCACGATAATAGCCCTCTCTGTTCAGATGCAGTAGTACTTGGATGTCACTTTCAGATTGGCTGGGCTGTGCACATGTTCCCATTTTTGCAGGACTTTGCACTTTTTCCAACACTTCAGCGACCTGGTTCCAGACTGCCACGCTGTAGTTTTTCCTTTGTAAATGGAGCAACATGGCTAAAAGACAAATCTGTTAACTAGCTCTGACCCAGATTCCACTTCAGCTTTGGCTTGGCTCTCGTAGTTTTCTGGGTCTTACTCTGGAACCACGTTGGGGTTATTACACAGTCACTTACTGCTGCAGTTTGATTATGAGATTTCATAACTGTAATGTCTTATTTCTCCATTTGTATCTTGCAAAAGAATATTCAAATGTGATGTCTTGGAGTATTTACATAAAACTTTTTTTGTGAATGATGATGTTGGAATGATGACATCACGTTTTTAGACTTTGGCTAGAAGAAGACACATTTACAACTGAAAACCAGCATTACAAGGTGTGAAGTTATTAAGATGTGGTCACATTCACACTGGGAATGCTGGGAAAATGTAGAAGTCTTTTTGAGAATGACCCGTACTGAAAGTTGGATTAAAAGCTGCATTCGTTTCTTCATAAAAAGTCGTTCAGTGTTGTGGAAGTGCAGTACTGTATTAGCGGAGAGCCCTTTGAGGCTTTTGTGTTTAATATTCTGTGATACTCATTACTCAGTGCTCTTACGTAAAGTCTTAATTATCTTCCATGCTGTCTCTGCTTGCACTATTGTCACCATGACCCTGACCTGAATAAAATGTTTGCTACTTTCTGCAATTACACAGGAGCGATCCAGCTTGTACACAGGTCATTAGTACTCTGGGAAATAATTATCTGCTTCAAAATGTTCTGTGCTGTGCTTCTGTAAAACTTTTTTTAAATTTATATTCACTGCCTTGCCACAAAAAGTCACCTGGATTTTACCATGAAGATAGGTAAGAACTTTCCATTGTATAATTAGTGCAGTGATGATTATGTTTCAACTGGCAACACAGTGAGGTCAGCTGTCACTGGATTTTTACTTCCCCGATGACACGGGCATATGCTAAGATGACAATTCCAGGATTCATTGGGCTCAAATTGTGAAAGAGTGGTTCAGGGAGCATAAGACATCATTTTCACACATAGATTGGAGAATGTTTGGGATGTGTTGAAGGTGACGCAGTGGTCCGATCACATCATCAAAAGATCTTGGTGAGAAGCTAGTGCAATTCTGGACGGCAATAAATGTGACGTTGCATGAGCTTATTGAAACGTTCAAATGCATGCTGTAATCAAAGCAAAAGGCGGTCCAAGAAATATTAGTGTGTGTCTGCATGACAAACTTGTGGGATTTGCAGGGTTTATTTAATAGTGGTGACAGAGTGAGCAGCAGCTCAGAAGCTTTACTCTCTACAATCACACTCTGGGTGGGACTCAAATCCAGTTTTACACAAAAACAAGAGAGCTGCTCTTTAAAAAGGGCTGGACAAACCTTTCTAAAAGATGAAAAGGATTCGTTTATAAGAATTGAGACAGGACCTCATTAACAGCAGGCATTAGCTCAGCAGTAACAGAAAGCATAAACACAAAATGATCCTGCTGTAGTTGTTTGACTGTGCTCATGAATCAACACAGCAGGGCATTTTCTCCAAAACAAAAAGAACACCTAAGATTCCCTACTGATATTTATAATAGCACACGACCCCTGCTGTTTCGTGCAGAGTATTGGAGAATGGCAGGAAAAGAACCTGCAACATGTTCAAAACAGCTGTAAAATGAAACTCTTGAAACTGCCATTGCTTTGAGAAACTTGTCTGAATGTGTTCCACTGAGTGGTGGAAGAGTGGAAACTTATTAAAACATGTAACAGTGATCAGATCCCCCCCTTAGGGGAAAACAATCTGCCAAATAATATGATGAGTAATAGAGAGAGCATGGATCAATTTGTTTTCTCCAAGTTCAGGGATTCAAACCGAGGTCTCAGAAAATACACTGACAGTAAGTGAGGCTCCCAAACCCCATCACACTTATATCACCACATGGGACGCGAGGTCTTCCATCCCAGTGCAAGCATCCATCACTTTGTTCATTCTTGTATCCAGTTGGTGGCTGCAGTTCCAGCACAAATAGCTTGAAGAGATTTATATTGTAGAAAAGAAACAATAGCTGCCACATCTAGAAGAGTCACTGCAGTTGCATAGTTTTCAGTAAGTACAGATGCACTTGGTAAAAATAATCATTTTTGGTAATATTTTTTAACTTAAAGGAAAGAAAACATGTCCAATGAGTTGCTAAGGTGACAAAGATGAGTTGCTCTTTGTAGCTGGATACAGGACTTCTTCATGATGCCCCATACATTTTCAATAGGAAACAGATCTGGACTGCAGACAGGCCGATCAAGCTATGTTCGTCGCAAGTCATCCACGCTATGGGCCCTGATGCACATACCGTCACAATCCTGGCTTTTGCGCCTTTTGCTGACTGCTGTCGGGAAGATCTCTTGCATCCCGCCGTCGATTTTTCATGAAAACCCATCTAATCTGAATCCAAATGAATCCTAATGTGGCGATACTCATCATGGTACCATGGGAGCACAATTTCTCATGCAGTACTGCCTGAGAGTTCAAAGATTACGCACATTCAACAGTGGTTTAGCTTTTATGCACTTTTCACAATATTCGTTTGATGATATGGTGCATGACATGTTAAAGTGAACTTTAGCAGGTGAATATTGTTAGCTATGGACTCGGCCAGGCTATTAGGTTTATTTTCTTAATGCTAAGGTAATCATCTCCTCATTGCAGCTTCATATTCAAAGCAAATGTATGGTATGGTAAAGTTTAGCATAAAAACCACTTTCTGTTCTTAACTTAATTTTGTGTTAGTAGGGAAGGGAAATGTTGACTTACTTTTTCCCTTTGCCTATTTAAACTGACGCATTGAAACCTTCTACACAAAATCAGCTAAAGAAGAAAAGATGCTGACATAAAAACATATTTTTTAATGAGGAGCAAAATGTAAGAAATAAGGTATGAAAGTAAAAAACAAAAAAACAGACAAAAACAAATGGTGCTAAATCAGCCCAACACTCTTTTGTGTGTAAATTTGAAGTGAACTGCACTAATGCGTCCTAATGTTAGCAGATGTTCACATGCTGTGCCTTAACGGGAGGTGGGCTTGTTGTGAAAGAGACCTAATCCAGAAACACGTGGGATATTAGATCACATCCTGGTGCCTCTTTTTGGCAGGATGCTCTTGAACCTTTTAATTTATTATTGGAGTATTTAGGACAATTCAAGCGTGTCTCGAGCTCCCAACAGAGCGTTGTCTCAGAACATGAGACAAGAGGAGGAACATTTTGTGTAGTTATGTATTGTATCATGTTTTATCAATGATCTGCGCTAGAGTGGATGTAGTCTGGAGAACAAGTATGTGTTCTTGTCTGTTTTAGTTTTTCTGCAAGTCAGCAGTATGATTATAATCTCTATTGAATCATGTGGCATTGGAAAGATTTTGTTGAATTTGGAGGACACTGCATTTAGATCCACCAAACCAAGGCATAACAACACAGACGTATCACGTTAAAATGGAAAAGGCCTGCTACATCGAGGGGGGAAAAAAATCAACACTTGGGCTAAAATATGAGAAAAAAGGAAAGAATTTGTGTTTTTGGATCCCGGTCAGGTCAAAGCTGTCTCTTTTACTCACTCCCTTCCTTTTCACTCTCGCCTGTTCCCCTTCCTTTCGTTCTCTCAGCCTTCCCTCTCCCACTCCCACTTCTCTCTCACATCTGGAGGGTATCTGGTGCGGCTGTGTGACTCCTCGCCTGCTATGGGACAGCCTGTGTTTAGACTGGACGTCAGACTTCAGTGCGTTTCAGCAAACATCGTTTCGGGGTAAAGTACAGTAGGAGACTAGAATGTTACATTTGCAGACTTTACTGCTGCATGTTTTATGTGGGACTGTTAATGTTATATGGAGCTAAGACTGAGTTTGAAGTGGCAGCATCAGTCATCTTTGCCTGACAGCTATGGTGTATTTCAGATGAAGCCACTTCATGACCTACGCTCAGAGAAAGAGCAGAACAGCATGAAAACAAGATAATGACTTTTTAAATGCATGGCATCTATGCTAATATATTGTCTTAAATTATAAGGTAACAGGAGAATGCTGTTGACGTAGTGAAGGCTTTTAACTCCTTTCTGACCCCTGGATGCTATTGTGTTTTTTAGCCTTGCCAAGGTCAGCATTGTACAATAACTGCAAGTGCACAGGCTTTTAAATTTTATTTTCATGTGGGTGGATGCATGCTGCTGCGCAGATTCTTTATGTGTGTGTGTGTGTGTGTGTGTGTGTTCCTCTGTTGTGGTATGACAAGCAGAAAAGGCTGTACTGATGGATGGCTTTTAGGCTTTTGCGGTGAGAGCTGTCTTGAGTACCCACATGGAATATTTGCACCAACACTGATGGGGATGATTAGACGTCTTTTTCCCATCTTTACTAAAAGGCTAGCCTCACATACACACAGCTGTCAGGTGTCAGACAAGTGCAAAAGCTATTATGCACATCATTTTATTACATCTGCACATGAAGATCTGACTTTCTTGATGTTTGTGCATGCACGTGTGTGAAATGACGCTTATGTTGTTTTTGCAGATTAGCCCGTGCAGTCAGTGAAAACTGAAGATACAGACAGAGCAGAGAAGGAGCACGGAGCCAGCAGCGTGTAAGCAGTACCTTCAAAATGAAACCATTTTTTCTATACACCTGTTCCGCATGGCAGTGGCAGCACAGTACAGTATATTCTTACTTTAAAGGAAATAGTGGTACACAGATGCATGTGTGGTTCACCTGCTGTAATAGGCTACTCCACTAGGTTAGTTTTGCACTTACATAAAGTGGGGGCAGTGGAGACAGATGTTTTAAAAAGTATCGGATTCACAGCAGCATAGGGGGAAATGTTAATGTTAACTGTTGATACTATCATCTGAACGTTGAGTCATGACAACTCGTTTCCACCTAACATGAAGGAAGTCCAGTTGCCATCATTCAATTTCCCATTAACCTCACCTGGATGAATCCTCATATAATTACTCATCATTTACCATCCTGGTAAACGCCAAAATTTTACACATTTGTAGTTTCCTAACCCAACCTCAGATTACCCAAATGATGTCATCTGGGTCGTTTTGCTCAATTCTACAAAGTTTATCCTGCGAAATTTGAGAGCAGTTCAATAAAGAGTAATTCACAAGCTAGCTCAGACCTAAATACTAATGTCAACATGTTAACATAATGGCAATATGCTGTTCAACAGATTTTAGCACATTTAGCACATGCAGTTTAGCATGTTAACATGCTAATATTTGCTAACAAATGCTACATACAAAGTACAGTTGAGAGCAATGGGAATGTTATTCGTTTTTATTGTAGTTCACCCTACGATAAAGCTACCCCAGCAGACATATTTCAGTGTGGTGGCTCAGCCAACATTGCAAAAAAAAAAAAAAAAAAAGCTGTGTGATTTTTGGAGTGCTACAGTATGGGAATGTGTTTTTAATCATGATATTTGCAGAGCTTTAGCTTCCCATAGTGTAGTTGATTTGACCCGGCTTTGACCCCTCATCACACTGACACTTTATACTTAAGACTATGAGTTTGTTTCACGCCACCTCTTCTCCAGACGTACAGCTGTTCACTTATTGCACCTTCAGCAAGTTTAGCTGCACTGTAGGACAACTTCAAGAAAAACAGAACATGCAGCAGTTTGAAACGTATCTTTGTACTAAGTTAGCATCAGGTGACTGAACAGGTGGCTCCCCTCCAAACCGATGTGTTTATTTACCTCATGGTAAATAATGTTTGTCAGTTGCACTTTTTCTAGCATCAAAAGTCAATATTAAAGGTGTGTGCCAGTGTTGCATTGACAGCCTTTTCTCTGAAATCTGCAGGTAATAGGACCAGACTGAGTTAGTCATGTGTGATTAACAGGCGCTTGGCACACCTCCTTACATTCTCGGGGCTGTGGAGCACTCCGCTCCACCCCCACCACTTTATATGAAAGCCTACCAATGGGTCATGGTACTTCTCACTCATCCACCATAATAATTACATACACTCAATCAGGAATGTCCTAGAGTATAAAAAACATCTATTGCTGCTTCAGTGCTCAGAAAGTAGCAAATTACAGCATTTATAAGGCCCTGTTCCCAGGAACAAAATGCTCTGTGACCTGACGTTTTTAGCTTTAGTGTCCGTGTGCTTGTGCAACAGGAGAGCTCAGCAGTGGACATGGCCTTTCCCAAGCATTCCATCCTGCAGGCCCTGAGTGTGCTACTCTTGGCCTGGGTTTTGGTGCGTTGCCAGGCCCCTGTTGAACCAGAGGAAGAGAAAGAAGAGCCTATAAATGAGACGACAAACCCGAAAGTGACAAAATCAGAGCCAGTAGACTGTCCGGCAGATTGCAGCTGTACAGCAGAGGGGACAGTGGACTGCGCTGGAGTCGACCTTATAGAGTTTCCTGTCAGGCTGTCTGACAAGACCCGCCAGCTCTCTTTACAGGTCTTTTGCACAAATGCACACTCACAGACAAACAGTTAGGTCCATTTATACTTGGTCAGTTCCTCATTTCGGCTCTGTATGCCAGTTTAGTTCTAATGAAAAAAGCAAGATCTACTACAAGTGTAGACTGAACTGTGTAGAAATTACACAAATTTTAAGGGCTCAAAGGTATTTGAGCAAACTAACCTAATCATACATTT
>JAUBNQ010000020.1:2974725-2990879 GCA_032353495.1 Ctenopoma kingsleyae | reverse complement strand
AGGACTACAATATACAATGTACAAATTGGGGAAGTCTTATAAGTAATATTGCATTTGACCTCATTTTCATTTTGTTTTTGCTTATTGCTGGTGCAGAGAGAACACAACTCACCCGTTACTGGATCCACAGAGAGACACAAAGAGCTTCTAAGATATAAAGAAGGGAAAAAACAAGAGGAGAAGGAGGAAGAAGTGCTGGACTACCAAAGTGACTTTGAGAGTGAGAGCTGGACAGAGGGAAATTACAGTGCCAGCCAGGTTTCAGAGCAGTTACCGGGAGATGGAGTTGGAGTTGGAGAGGAGGCGGTGTCGGAGGTCAGAGATGAGGCTTCAGTTTCAGACATGTCTCGTGGGAGGACAGAAGACGATTACTCGAGCACTTTCTCTGACCCAAGTCGCTCCCATGTGTCACCGACCTCACACTGCAGTGATGCATCAAAGTCACTCAGCAGAAGCCGGGACTCCAGATCCTCAGCATCACATGGCGGCCAGACGTCATCTCAGCGGAGACACGCTGCAGCCAGAGGGGTTTTAAAAGAGGCAGCAGTACAGACTCAGTCTGAAAGGATAGCTTACACATGGTCGACTGGTTAGTCTGTGTGTTTGGGGGAGGTCATATAACATTATCTTAATCAGCAGACATATTACTGGTACATGTATCATATACTAGTACTGTAAGTCTGACCATTTCTGTTTCTAACTCTTTTTGTAGGTGGGACCTACATGACCCCCACCTCTGTGGCTGCACATACTCTTAGTGCAGAAACAGTGGAAGGTAAGAACCATACATGAGTACACAGATAAATACACGTAGAAATCCAGAAAGCCTGTCTTCATCAGGACAGTGTCTTTAAATGTTTTATTTTAATAATAGAAAATGCTGCTGGCAGTGATTTTCAGGGAAATTGTTCTGAAAAAGTGTCAACTGAGTCAGTTTGTATTAACCAACAGCTCCCTCTGTTGGTGAAATGCTGTTAAACACCTAGTGAAATATATTGATTCACTGTTTATCAGTAGTAAGATGAGAAGATTGGTATCAACCTTTTGTGTTTAATATAGTGATAGAGTTAGAGAATGGTTAGCTTGTATATCCAGTCTTTCCATCTTCTTGCTTTGTAGCAAACCAGTTGTAAAAGCTTTTGTTGAAAATTGATGAATATAATTGAACTCTTTCTCTCTCGCACACACAACATAAACCTAGTGTTTGCTAAAGCTGTGGTGCTGATTGTCTTTGTGTGTGTTCCACATCCATCAGCTCTCAGCAGCTATAACCCCGCTGTATTTGTAATCAACGAAATACTCAAACAGCAACTTGCTGCGACGAGGCGGTTCATCGAAAGCAGCCGCCACCTTCACTCCAGCATAGTGCGGAGCCTGGAACCACCTAACTACAGATACACAACGCTGGAGGACACCAAAGAGGTGAAGCACACTAGTTACACACACGCAATGACATTCTAGTGTGGGATTATGTTTAAAACTACTAAAATGATGAAACTTTCTGAAACCACGTGTCTACATTTATTTCTTGTTTCTGCAGTACATCCACAGGCACAGAGTATCCAGGCTGACAGTGCAGGACATGAGAGAATATCACTGCACCACATCTGACTGACTCCACATGGACACAAGACTTTTACCATTTCTTCTTATTAAAAAAGGTTTTGTACAGAATTCTATTTTTCTAACTATTCATAAAACACAAACTGATTTGTCTGTAACATGCTCAAGATCTGAGAGTCAACATAAAAATGATGTGAATAATGTGAATATTCTTAAATAAAGACATTTTCCACTGAAGTAACAAAATGTTTATTTAAAAAATAACACATACAGTATGTTTACGGTCAGACCACATATTCCAGTCTACATCAGCAACACCGACTCTAAATGTTCTAATCGTTACATGTGCGATATGACAGAATCAAAGGACAACACGAGGTGGTGACGTGGTAGTTGAAGGCACAAATTCAGGTTGTAGTGTGAGTCTTTAATAGGGGTCGTTGAAGGGGTAATAAGGATGTCCAGCATCCCTGGGAACACGCTTTCCCTCCACCTGTAACATCCAGACCAAAGTGAATACATCTGCCTCTGCTCTTTAGTTACGTCTCTGTGTCCTTCTCTTAAACCTCACACTTTGTCAAACCTGCTGTTTCTCATACACCAAGATTCTTTACAATAAATTGTGTCTAGTTTACCGACTACATGAATAAAATAAAAGCTCCAGAAAGACAACAAATCATGATGAGACACTACGTCTATACACAAACATCCTCACACCTTTCAGGGTGATGAGGACTAATACACTGGCTCCCACACTTTCTAATCTTTTACAAACTGAACTAGATAAAGGAACATGAAGTTTAACAAACCCCACAGAAATGCAGAAAAAAGCCCACTTACTTCAACCATTGGTACAATGTAGCGCCAGCCTCTCTTCAGTGCTGTGACACTTTTCATTTCTTCAGTTTCGAGTGTAAAGTCAAACACCTGACAACACAGAATAATATCAGCATGTTCTGAAGTCAGTTTCACTGAGGAGACGAAAACGTTACTGTACCTCAATGTTCTCTTTGATGCGGGACTGTGTCACACTCTTGGGGATTGTTACCACTCCTCGCTGTGTCTGCCACCTGCAAACAAAGTACACTGTACAGATTAGTGTAACTCAACAGTACACAAAACATAATATATGAAAAAACAGTCTGTCATGAGTCTGTGGTGTCCTATGTTTTTAAAAGTGGCTAAGATTTGAGAATTCTCTAATGTGCACTTTATAAATACGCTGTGAGAGGCAGCTACTGTTTGGTAAAAATCGTGAATGGTTGCAGGTAGCTGGACAGTGAAGTCACCTCAGGATAATCTGAGCGGGGCTCTTCTTATATTTCTCAGCAAGGGAGGCGATCACAGGCTCCTGAAGCAGGACAGGTTCATCTGGATGTTTCCAGGCCCGGTCAGGAGAGCCCAGTGGGCTGTAAGCAGTCATCACCAGGCCCCGGTCCCGGCAGTGGGCCAGCAGTTCTACCTGGGCCAGGTAGGGGTGGCTCTCTACCTGTCCAATCAAAATACAGAGATACCAGGGTGAGACTTTCTTATTTAAGTGGTTTGGTACATTTACAATAAAGCTTTTGATTGTACCTGCAGAACAGTTGGTTTGATGCTGGCGACAGACAGTATATCGTCAATCTGACGACTGTTGAAGTTGGACAGGCCAATGGAACGGACCAGGCCCTTTTCAACCAGCTTCTCCATGGCGGCCCAGGTTACCTTGTAGTCTATGTCATCATACAGCAGAGTGCCGTCCTCCTTTCTTGGGAAAGTAACATCTCCTTGTCTAGAGGGTACAAAGAGAGAGAGCATCAGTTAACAGGTTTAAACTAACTGAGATTCATTCCTCAGGATGACACGTGACTTGTCTCGTTATTAGAGCTCGGTGGAGGTTAAGCTCACTGGAAGGCGTAGGGCCAGTGGATGAGGTAGAGGTCCAGGTACTCCAGTCTCAGTTCCTTGAGGGTCTTCAGGAGGGCCGGCTCCACGTCCTCTGGGTGATGCTTGGTGTTCCACAGCTTGGATGTGATGAACACGTCCTCTCGTCTCAGGGACTGCAGCACACACATCAGATATTGTTTGGTGAGGGTGTGACGGTTGTGAACTTGGAGCTTCTAATGTAACATAGTAGAGGTGTTACCTTGCCGGGGCCGAGCGTCTCCTGTAAGGCTTCTCCAATCTCAGCCTCATTGCCATAGATGGCTGCACAGTCAATGTGGCGATAACCAGCCTCCAGCGCCCAAATAACTGCTTGTTTCACCTGTGACAGGGGAGGAAATAGAACAGCTGTTAGCTGTTAAAACAGACTTGGGATGGTACACTGACACATTGTTTACAGAAATGACCAGCAATACTGCCACCTTCTAAACCTGTTATTAAATAGCTACCAGCTGACAAACAGCAGCATGAGCATTCATTTAGTTTAGTAGTGTCCGTCAAATTATATTAAATATAATTAGAGTGCTTCTTGCTTGAAATGCACATCCAACATTCACTTTCTTTTGACTCTGCTTTGTTCTCCAGCAAATTCTGCAGAACAAACATGCTGGTTGGCCATTTGCTTAGTCCATGCCTTTAATCACTAACTTTATTTGTTATATGGTGCTGAGCAGGTATTATATTGAAACAGCTGCCTGCTGTGACTGTAAATTATGTGACAAGACCTGTCAGTCTAAACCAAAAAGTCAAGTTGTGGGTCCTCAAATTTAAACAGTGAGATGAAAGTAAAAACGTACCACAGTTAAGAGGAATTACAAAGTATACTGATAGATTTGAATGAGTCTGTCACTACGAGCAACACGTCAAACTCTTCATAGTAGTTAGATTTGCTGTTAAAGGTTTTTTCCTAGTGCAGCTTCTATATCTGCCTCTACGTGAAGGAAAGCAGAACTGAACAGGCAGATAAAAAGCTGAATGCTATGTTACATGTTCAGTCTACCTTTCCTGGCTCACTCTTCCACGTTCCCAGTCCAATCAGGGGCATCTTCCGCCCCGTGTTGAGAACTGCAAAGTCATTCATGCCTCTCAGAAGCACCTTAAAGAGACAAGGAGAGCGTGCGTCAGTTGGTACCATGAGCTGCTTCGCTTACGCACATGTTTAAAGCTGCAGTAGCAAGAATTATATGTAACAATACACCCATACTTATTATATTGTTATCAGACCATTTAGACTGCACAAACACAAACTACTACAGAGAAGTCCAGAGTAAGCTCCATTGGTTTTTTCATAAGGATGATTAATTAAGAAATATAAAACTAATATTAAAAGATAATTCTACTGTTTTGTCCCCCGAGAAGACCAAAACATTAACAACTCTTACAATAATGCACTCCAGTACGACTTCACCACCTAGGACCTTGATAATAAACATAGTAGAATCATCAACTTAACAACAATTTCAACTTCAGTGAGAAATTATAACCTTATAAAAAAGACGAATTCATGACAGATCTGCTGCATTGAATTACATTAGATTGCACAGGTGTACCTCATAAAGTGGCCAGTAAGAGTAGTAATAGAAGTACTGTGGAGGTTTATAACTGTAAACCTTAAAGTTATCAGTCTAACAGTGTGCAAGAGTAAAAGACTAAAACAGTTTTTGTCATGAAAGCATATATGGTACCGTAGCTGAACGTAAACCCAAATATAATAAAATAGCTAATTAATGTGAGACAAGTGACATTTGAGTCATAGTCTTAGCTACATAATACAATCCATTCCACCAACATATAAATATATATATATAAAATCTCACATTCCTAGAAATACAGTGTTTGCAGGGCAGTCTACCTAAACACACACTTTGTGTAATAGGTGGATGTATTAATGAGAGAAGATGTATTGCACAATGAGCATCTGCTGACTTGCACTGCTATAACAAACACACTTTCTGAAGCAAAGCTCCACCCTATCCTGGTTAAACGTTGTGTGGAAGAGCGTTACATTGTGCACAGACGCTACAGGATTTAAAAAGACTAAAGGCCAAGTCAGTAATCATGTTGTTTCCATGGTTTCATTTCAAGTTGGAGACTCAGCAGCGAGCCACATAAATGGACCGAGTAAAGTAACTCGGCCTTACTCAAAAGGTGAAAACTTGTCCAGCTTCGTGCACAGATAAGCAGGGAAATCAAAGAATCACTCCCCAGAAGGCCAGTACGACATCTGCAGCACCTTCAACGCACTGAGCTCTAACAGCAGCCTAACGGATCCCTGAAATCTGTAGTAATCCCTCACCTCCAGTCACAACCAAACACTGAAGCAGCTTTCTCACCACATTTTGACTTATGAACACTTAATACAAACCAACCTCTTCTTTCACCACATCACTGTCGGCTGCATATGGTCTATTAGCTTAACTTCTTATTAGCAGAGCAGATTTTGCAGAAAGAAAAAATGCACGTCTGTTCTCCAGCTTCCTGGAAAGTCACGCGCGACAGTGACGATGACCTCGAGCTCGGCAGCTGTTTCCTCACGAGAAAAAAACCTGAGACCACCAAACGAGTTACATCACAGAAATTTACATCACGCGTTCAAATATTAAATAATCCGACGTTAACGAGCAGTGGGTGACGTAATATACAGAAATGAGTGACGCAGAAACGTTTAATAAAACGTAACGCACCTGCTCCAGCTGTGTTAAGCTAGCTGTGAAGGCAGCTAGCTAGCTAGCTTTAGCTTCATAAAAAAAATAAAAACTCGCCTTTACTTAATGTTGTCCTCTGTATTCACACCTATAGAACATTCATAACAGAAGTTATGGGCTCACCCTGCTGCCCGTGTCAGAGCATAAACGACGGAGCACCTGCTTTATGACCTGATATTTCATGACTGCATCGTTCTCGGCTCAGTTGTGAAATGACATAAATAAGAGGCGGTGTACTTTTCTCCAGCTCTGTTCAAACCGTGAACTTACTGTGTCGAGATTTTTAGACGAGGGCCGCTTCCTGTGCTCCCCCTCTCCTCCGGTACAGGACAATTGTGCAAGTCAGACTACTGATTTCTGCCAAATGTTCAAAAACACCACCTCGTTTTGTTGACATTTCTCTTTCCGGCTTCGGGATTCGTCTGTTTCCGGTGGAGATGTCAGCACCTCAGCTAAGAAACGATCGTTTAGGTTATAGCTAAATCTGAAAATTGAAATGAATATGTGATCACAGGTGCCGCAGTATGAGATAAATATACTGAAAACATATTTAATGTTTGTAGATACAGTTTTTTCTAAAATAAAAATGTAGTTCAATCATCAATACTGAGATAAAACTGTAGACGCCCTCCGCGCCGCTAGGCGCCAGACTGTATAGAAACACGGGCTTTAAATGTGAAGGGAGGAGAGGACAAGCGGAAGTAGAGATTAATATCAACAACCAGAGTTTAAAACTCAGGCAAAACTTCCCTGTAGTCGAAACTGACAAACTTTATCACATTTTTCTATTCATTTAAAATGTCGTAATAATACCCGGTACATTATGGGGGAAGCGTTTTCTCGCGTATCGTGGAAGTGGTTTGTTTTTGTGCTTAAACTTTGTGGCTAGTTATGAGAAGCTAAGTTAACTTAGCTAGCTTGTAACTTTTTGTCAGCTGACTGACGTAGACTCGCTTTGATAGTCTCGCTAACCAAACAATACTTTAATATGCCTAAATATTGCGCTGTGTTTCTTTCTAACGAGGTTATGGGTGTAGCCTTGTTGTCTATTATCTGCTGCTGACTAACTCAAGTCCTGGCTCTTGTATGTGGCGCTGGTAGAGCCTCGGTTCGCTCGCAATGCTCCTGCAGCTGCTCCCACCTGTCAAGTAGCTGGCTCCTCTCCCGCCTCCCGTCTCCTAATGGCTCACTGCGGCTCCTCCGAGCCCAACGCAAAGGTGCAGGCATCGCGTCCGGACAACATTATGCCGCCTCAGGGTAGCGTAGATCAGAGCATGAAGCCCGTTCTGTTCGAGATCTTTGGCGAGCTATGGACCGTCCAGTCGAGGATCGGCCAGGGAGTCTCGGCCTCGGTGTACCGGGTCAGCTCAGGCAGAGCCACCACCGCCGCTGTCAAGGAGTTTCAGGCCGACACTCAGGGAGGAGATTACGGGTATCACAAGGAGAGGTCCGTGCTGGAGGACATCCAGGGACATAAGAACATAGGTAACAACATTATTTTACTTTATGAAACCTAGACCTGCGTACAGGTTGCTCACAGTGCCTCTTGTATCGTGGCAACATTAAAGTCAGTCAACACTAACAGTTAGCTATGCTGACATGGAAATCAAATAGCATTACTTAGTATGAACGTCTCTACAACAAACATGATAATGATAGAGTCTGCTGGTTGTAAAAGGGATGATGGGTTGTATTTTACTTCCTTGAACACAAAGTGAATGCAGCAGTGCAGGCCTTGCTGTTTCTAATCACAGATGTGTTCTCCTCTCAGTGACATTGTACGGGGTGTTCACCAACCACAGCTGTGTGGGTGTTGCCACCCGCTGTCTTCTGCTGGAGCTCTTGGATGTCAGTGTGTCTGAGCTGCTGGTGAGAGGCAGCGGTGGTACCCACGGTGGTAGGTGAGTAACGTGATTACTGTATGACACTGGCAGTTTTCCACCTCATCGGCGTGGATCCACTATGTACAGATTCCACAAGTCATATTACAGTGCTTATAAAATGTATTCAGCTCCTTGGAAGCTTTTTACCACACTGAATCATGGATGATTTTATTTGGCAGCAGCGGAGAAAGACTTGTTCATGTCACTGTGAAAAGGATCCAGCCACACATTCTCATTTGGACTGATGTCTGGGCTCTGACTCAGTCAATCCAGAATGTTAATATTGTTGTTTTGAAGCTATTTGGGCATAACTGTTTAGGACCATTGTGTTGCTGGAAGACAAATCTTCTGTGAAGTCACACTTCTCTTGCAGACTGCATGTGGTCTGCCTTCACAAGCCTTCCAGGACCTGCTGCAGAGATGCATCTGACACCTTGCTGCTGTCACCAATGAGCTTGTGGCTGGTGTGTTTGTGATGGTGTGCAGTATTTGGTCATCATAGCATCCAGTCTGGTGGCCTGAAGGCTCAGTTTTGGTGTCAGTTGAGTTTAGAGGCTCTCACACGCCTTCTGATAAACTCTAGCTGAGAATGAATATGATGTCACTTTTGATTGATGAAGGCCTGCTGTAGGCAGAGTTATGAACAGCATGTGCCACATTCCTCACATTTCTTAATGATGGATTTAACTTCACTTTTTTGTATGTGTACTTTTGTATACCCTAACCTGTGTTTTTCTTAAGCAGTAATTGTACCATCCAGATACAAGTGTACCAAGGCTGGTACAAATACATTTTTATAGACACTGTATATTTAAGGCATTTGTGTGAACCTGTCAGTATTAGACCATATTCTAATTAAACATGGTTCATTACAAAGATAAAAAAATAACTTGAAACTTGATTACTGTCTCTAAACAATTTGAAAATGTATAAATGATTGCATCACAGTCATTTTAAAGTTGATATGTGTATATTTGGAAGACCCTGAGGATTTTGTTTAACTTCAGAGCATGATATTTTTTGGCAGACCACAGCAGGGACACTCCATGTGGCTTGTTCAGCACTGTGCCAGAGACATCCTGGAGGCTCTTGCCTTTCTTCACAGGGAGGGCTACGTCCACGCCGACCTCAAGCCGCGTAACATCCTCTGGAGCGCTGATGACGAGTGCTTCAAGCTTATCGACTTTGGCCTCAGCTTTAAAGAGGGAAACCAGGTGCGTGTGTGTCTGAGAATCTGAAGGTCTGTAAAATGGGAGCTGGGTAATTTGGTGTTCAATGTCTGACCTCTGTCTTTCTCACCACCTCCAGGATGTTAAGTACATCCAGACAGATGGATATCGTGCTCCAGAAGCTGAACTCCAGAACAGCCTGGCTCAGGCCGGAGTGGAGGTGGAGGGAGACTCGGGCTGCACAGCGGCTGTGGACCTGTGGAGCCTTGGCATCGTCCTGTTGGAGATGTTCTCAGGAATCAAGCTCAAAGAGACTGTCCGCTCACAGGAGTGGAAGGTATTCTGCAGCTGGACTCAGGGGAGGGGAAGTTGATCGTATAATACACAGGAATATAAAGAGCTTTTGCAAGTTCTCTAATACAGACACATTGTTACAATACTAAAATAGTATTATACAACCTGTTTGTTCTTTTCCTTTAGGATAACAGCGCTGCCATTGTTGACCATATCTTTGCCAGCAACAGTCTGGCGTGTCCTGCCATTCCTGTCTATCACCTCAGAGACCTTATCAAAAGGTAAACGTAATCTATTATACTATGAACTATAATGTATGATCTTGCCTGTTGTGTAAGCAGAGGAATATAGTCCCTATATCTCCAGTTATTCATTCAGCCTTTGTCATGTTGTTGTGCCTTTATCTACAGCATGCTTCTCAATGACCCAAAGCAAAGATGCACAGCTAAAACTGCCCTGCTGAGCCCATTCTTCAGTATTCCCTTTGGTATGTGTCAATGTTAGTGACGTCCAGCAAGATTAATGTACTCAGATTAAGATTAATGTAATGTGTGCCACATCTACCTGTACTGTATGTAAATGTTTTTTCCTCTCTCTCTCTGTGTGTGTGCCAGCTCCTCACATTGAGGACTTGGTTCTGCTGCCCTCTCCAGTTCTTCGTCTGTTGAACCTAATTGACGACAGCCATCTGCACAATGAAGAGGAATATGAAGGTACGATGGAGTCTTTAAATTAGTAGTGACTTTCTGAGCTGACATCCAGTTTCAGGCAAGTGGACAGGAGTTTAAAGCAAGTAAAGATGTTGTTCTCATTGTTGTTCTCAGATATCCTGGAGGACATGAAAGAGGAATGCCAGAAGTACGGCTCAGTGGTTTCTCTGCTCATCCCCAAGGAGAACCCAGGGAAAGGACAGGTGAGACTGTGTTACAGGAAACTCTCAACAACATTTAGTTCATGTCCTTATCTGTGTTTCAGATGCACAATAAAATAATTAAGTACAAAATGTGGTATAAAAATGAGAACAAGGGCAAATATAGATGATTTTGGACGCACTAATTCATTTGCATGTCCTTGGTGTTGCCCACCAGGTGTTTGTAGAGTATGCCAGCTCCAGCGACTCCAAAGAGGCTCAGAGGTTGCTGACAGGCCGCACCTTCGATGGGAAATTTGTCGTGGCCACATTCTACCCTCTCAGCGCTTATAAAAGAGGTTACTTGTATCAAACTGTGCAGTAAAGTCCTAAAGCTCAATTCACACTTCTGCATTGACTGCATGAAAAAAACTACACATCTGCACAGGAACAGCAGGAGAAAGAAGGTGTTTACCCTCTATAAAAATTACTAGACCACACAGAGCTACAACTGGCGCCCTGCAGTTTAAACCGATGCACTTATTAATGAGTACAGTTAGAAGTTCTGCATGTTAGTCACGTGAATCTTCTACAGTGTTCATGCTGTGTTTCGTGCAGAGTGTAAATTGAGCAACATTTTATTTCTGCTGCCTCCACTTTGTGCACTACAGCAGCATTTCCTGTTCCAGCTCCCAGTTTACACTGGTTCACTAATAGAAATTGCCATGATGAGAGAATGAGTAATTACGAGAAGAAAAGGGGAGTATTTTAATAGCTACATATTTATAGATAAAGTTTAATGAAACACTTTATCTCATTACTTGAGTCAGGGATGTGAATGTTAACACGTAGCAGGATAACTGATCTTGCAGTAGCAGTGAAGGGGAATTTTGGATTGCATGCCTCAAATCTTGATTTAAAAAAAAACTCCCTGTCAACTCAAGACATCCTGTGGTGAAACTAGTGTCAGATCCTGTCGTGTTATATTATTACTGCCTATTTATATTTTACTGAACACAAATGAGTAGAAACAACATGCTACAAAGTTGCTCTGCTGGCTTATCAAGCTGTTTCCAGGTACAGGTAGTTTGGAGTGACTTCCTGCTGTTATCTGAACTAGCCAAGGGCTCCTTGCAGTCGGTCCTGTAGCCTTATACCCAGTGAGCATGCTCAGAGAATCATTTTAGCATTGAAAGGGCACACGAACAAGTGATTATTTTTCACAGACATGTAGAAAATGATCAGAGATTGATTTGCTCGTGAGAATAGACTGTGATTCATATATGACTGTGTGATGAGTAGTCTGAACAAAAACAACAGTGGTTCCAACTGCAGTAGAAAGTGTTCTAACTAAAGCCAAGTAGACTTTCACTGTTCCTCGTCTAATAGTGTCATCTGAATAATAGTTGATCAGTATATCAGACTTTAGTCTCTTTGAGACAATGCAACATGCAGACACACTGTCAACTGTTGAGCTGTTATGTATGGGGTAGTTTAATGCCACTCTGTGTAGAAGTTTGGCAGCGTCTTTAGTCTTTCACAGCAGACATGTATATGTACGGTCTATAGTCAGTGTCTTGCTGTTTCCATCATTTCTGAATCCTACACATGGTGGCTTTAAAGACCGTGCAGTACTGAGAGTCTGCAGTAGTTACGCTATACAGGTAGTGGAACTGCAGTCCTGTGGGATATATATCTTTACCAAAGGTGTCTTGTTTTTTGGTTACCCAAAATGCAAGGCATAAAATTGTTATATGATCTAGTAAATCTGAGTCAGCTTCAAGAAATGTTGCAAGCTGCATGACAACATATAGAATTTAATGACAGAAATGTCTTAAAACATTCAGTTTTTAAACAAAACTGCCATCAATATTGTGAAGTAAGTTATGTTATCTTGGTTATTTCAGTGATTCTGTTGGATATCGGTGACAGAGAGTCAGTACACCTGGTATATTTGCAGTGAAATGTAAATTCTGGTAGAACAAGATATTCTCTTATTCTTATTTATATTTCCATTTGTTCCATTCTGATATAACGGTAGATATGAGGCATCCATCAAGTCCACTCTATCACATTAGAAACATTAGATGATTTCTACGCAAGTGCCCTTTGACATTCACAAGCTAGCTAACTAACCAAAATGCTGCTATAAGGACAGATTGTGCTACACCTGCATGTGTCGATTCCTCGCGTAACTGAAGTCGATGCAGATGCCTTAGAGAATATTCATCCCTTCCAGCAGATGTAGTCCTGCTCAGTAACAAAACCAGACTGTTACAGACGATAATGTGGAGCAGATATCTACTTCAGTTTCTCCATAAAGCTGTCTATTGCTCATTTTCACTGCATTAATGTTAAAGTGAACACCTCCACTGCAGCTACAACTCAGACTGATGGTATGCTACTATTTAGCTGGGATCATCTATATAGTAGCTGCTAGTATTATTGTAGCTAAATACTAAAAATACTACTACTTTTTGTCGTTGACTACTATTTAGCAGTACAGTTTACAATTTAGCGAAAACATGTCATTGTAACACTCACAACACAAGCTGCTATAAAGCTATATTTTTCTTTGTGTGCTAACATTAGCTACTGGTTAAATAAGAGTAGCTGTAGCTTTAGCAACAAAGGCGCACTGAATTGAGCGAAGGTGTTTTCTGTTGCTTATGTTTCATTTGCAAGAAGATATGTGATAATTCTTCTTTCTAACAGAAATACATCTTTACATAGGTTTGCTTTAAAGTCTGATGGGAAATGTTTTACTGATGTTACGGAGCACAAATAGAGCCCCGGTCTTTGTTAATGGACAATATGATTTGAGTGTGAGGAATAACTAAATATTTGTGCATTTAGGCTAATGGACGTGCAAATCTTCCTCCGTCTGACACGTAAAGGCGCAGTGTGTAAGATTTAGTGGCATCTAGAATTTTGATTGCAGCACTCTGAATTAGGAAAACGTAATTCTAAAAGCTATACTCATTTCTACACATTTCTGTTTCTAGGTCCATCTAAAGCTTACATACTGAACCTTTAGTGTTACTGCTCTGTTACTCCTTCCAATATTAATAAATATGTTTCAATTCTGCAACAATTAATATGAAAAGAATCAAAGCAGAAGTTGCATTATTGTCTTATCTTAACTACAATTTTTTTTGTATGTGCCTAAAATGTGAATTCCAAAGCTTCCACTCGAGTGCACCACCCTTGATTTGAAACTTGAATTACTACCACCACTACCAACCACTTCCAGCACTATACAGCACTTTTAAATTTAATATCTGTGATACATAGTCACAACGGTCAGTGTTGTCAGTTACGTGTAACCAGTGGTCCTCAAATAACAATACCATTCTAAAAACCAAATAAAAAAGTTTATACATTTTTTTTCCATTTGTCCCAGAGTTTGTCAAGGACCTGGTACACAAAATGAAACTTGAAAATGTTAGGATACTCTTTGTAAGCCACTGACCAGATCCCCCGCAAAAATGAACTCAGTTGTTCTTTTATCAAATGATGAATATGAGCCTTACATTATGTGGCTTACAAAGCATTAAAGGGAGAGTTTGGGCATTGTGAGGAGAACTCCCTTTGTGTTCAGTGATGCATGACAAATCAGAGTGCGTAAGTTGTGCTCTTTACTTGCTATTGAGAAACTGTGTGAGCGTAGACCTAAATAATTAGAGGAGCTGTGTTAGTGAGCGTGTATAGAATTTGTGTGCATTTTAGGTTAAATAATCCAGATGTTTAGGGACTGAATTCCACTCTAACCTTTATCATGGTTATTTTTATGAAAAGAGACAATTTTATATGTTAATAAAGACAGAAAGTTTCCATCGTGCATTTGCACACCACAAACACAGTCTTGAACAAGTCAGCTAGTTTTGTTTCTGTCTGTTGAGTGAACTCTCAGACGTTCTAGCTAGAGGCAGTCTTTTTTTTGTTTTTGTTTTTTTGGTCACATTTGACATGTATTATTAGATAGTTTAGAGTGAAGATCCTTACAGGAAAACATGTGGGAGAGATGAATATCACATTCAGCTTTTTCAAAAAATAGTGTAGCAAATCCAAGACATCTTTCTTTTACGGATCTTTGATATTTAGGGGACTTACTGTATCCTCACACCAACATGCAGCACATGGTCTTCCACACTCTCCCATTGTCAGTTCAAATGCTGCCTTCTGCTCATTAATAACATCTTTAGTGATTGTCATAAATCCATTGTGGCGATACAAATGAAGCCACAATGGGTGATAAAACAGAAGCACAGAGGCGGCGTAAAGCAATTACTGATAGAACAAAATGTGACTACTGTGTTACTGCTACACACTTTAACATGACCATCCACTGAATGCATTGTGTAAAACCACACTGCTTTTGTTGAGCGCACTAAAACCCGATCAGTTTATTACAGATTCATGAATCTTGTAGTTGCCCTGAATGATTTTACAGTTTGCTGCTTGCTGATCTTCTTACCAGTTCATATGTAGGGTACGCAACAGCAGCAGTTTTTTTTTGTGTTGTTAAATTCAATTCTTTCCCCATTTGTTTGGTTTATAGGTTATTAGTATGAAATGAGTTACTTTTGGTTTAGATAGCACAATGATTTATCTTTACAAAGCGAGTGTGCACTATGCAGGTGAAAAACCCCGCCTGCCACCCATAGGAGCTGGGTACACAAAAAAGTGAAAACATGCTACACACACTGTTTAAATAAATCCCTATTGATGGGATATTAGCATGTAGTTAATGCTCACTGCCACAGTTTTTGCCTGATTTGAACGTTAACGTCGTCCTGCTTTATTCAGATGTCCTGTTTATGATCACATGTGATACGACTTTATGCGCCAACAATTCATATGTTTTGAAAATATTGAAAAGTAACCATCAAAATGTCCCAGAACACAAAGTGAAATTGTAATTACTTTAAAACAAAGCAGTTGGTTCTCACATTTGAGAAGATGGAACAAACAAATGTTGAGTGTTTCTCTTTTATAAATGATGTAAACCATCAACTGATTTTTGATTGACAAATCAACTTAATGAATAATAGTGCAGCAACTACTATAAACTAATGTACGAACATGGTGCGAAACAATTTAATGTTGCCTTTTGGTATATGTCACTTCAGCTGGTTCACGATAGGCTGTAGTGAGGTTGCACCTGACAGAAGACTTTATCATTAGAAATGGCAGTATCTGCTCAGAGCAGTACTTGGGAGTGTTGTATTTTTTTGTGTGTGTGCTATGCAGCAGTGATGCAGCAGGTACAGAGAGAGGAGATAATGTGACACAATCAGATGCCTTAAAGCTCTGTTGAGTGATGAGGTTTCTTCCAGTGAGACTGTGAGGAGGCTTCATGTCAGACAATGGGCTGTTTTATTCTGCTAAACACAGGCTGACACTGGTCTGGAAAGATTTAGTGTGGAAGCATGAACACTAGCGCTCTGTTTGGCTGCACACTCACCTCCATTCTCTTCCCGTCTGCCCTTGGAGTCATTCATCCTTGTCTTTGGTTGCGTCTCTGTGGCTCTGACTAACGAGCCTCTGTGATATTTGCTTTTCATGCTGTTAAAGCTGCACTATTGTGTTTGAATTCAATTCTGGTTTTGTGTGGACACCAAAGGGAAGATCTTTGCATTTCTAACGTGTACATTTAGGTCTATCAGTGAACTAAAGTGCACCTTTAAGTCAGTTTGCCTTCCATTTTCCATTTCATTGTCTCAGACATAATATTTCTTCTTTGTGTCTTTGCAGCTCAGTGTGG
>JAUBNQ010000020.1:2950961-2974625 GCA_032353495.1 Ctenopoma kingsleyae | reverse complement strand
TTAGTAGATGCATTAGTTAACCTTACTTACCTGTTAGTTCATGCTTATTAATGCATTAAGTAATGTTAATTAATGTAGCCTTATTGTAAAGTGTCACCCAAAACAATAATATATATTGGCCTAGGGTCATAACATACTCAAGTAAAAGTACAAAGCACAAAATCTTACTAATCTAACTATGCAAAACAGGTACAAGCAATGGAATCGGCCTCAAAAACTCTCAATCTGGATTTAAATGTGCACAAAGAAATTAGTTATTTTAATTTCCAGTCATTCTGCAACATATTCCATGCATAAGGTGCAGATTGAACAAAAGCAATTTTTACCCATTTCAGTACATTCAGGCATATGGAACAGAAAGCAATAAATGATCTTGTGAACGGAAGGAGTAAGGATCAGCACCTCTCCGTGCAATTAAGGAACAGATGTAGGTAATCCTAGAATTGCCTTATATATAATAAAATACCAGTGACAAATACTTTGGGTGGCCAAAGCAGGTCATCCCTTCCGACAATATAACTCACAGTGGTGTGTTGACACTTTACAATTAGTAATAAACCTCAGAGAAGAATGGTAAGTAGTGGCAATCATTCGAAGACATTGAGCAGAAGTATTCATGTTCAAAAGATCCCCATAGTCCACCACAGGCAAAAATGTTGCAGCTACAAGGTGCTTTTTTGCGTAAAAAAACCCCACAACTTGTTACAAAAGTAGAAACACAATTTTAACCTTAGCTTCTTCACAAGGTTCTCCACATGCGGCTTGAAAGTGAAACAGTCATCAAGCAAAACACCCAGGAATTTATATGTATGAACCAACTCGATTTCATTTCTCTCAAGAGTGGACACTGAAGGGATCATTTGTTGCAACTTCCTAGAATTGGAAAACAACATGACAACAACTTAGTCTTGTTTGCATTGAGAACAAGTTTCAGATGAAGTAATGGGTGCTGGACAGCTGCAAAGGCTTTCTGTAATGATTAAGATATGGAGATGATCCACAGCAATAAATAACAAATTGAAATCTGACATATTTAAACCTAAATCACTTATATAAATAATGAACAAGAGGGGTCCTAATACAGGACCTTACAGCACCCTCTTGTGAACAGTAACAAATTCAGAGCATAGACCTTCATATTTAATGCAATGAGTCCTATTACTGAGATAGTTTGTGAACCAAGCAACTGCATGCTTTGAGAGTCCTGAATGAAGGAGTCTAAGTTTTAAAATATCATGGTCAACTGTATCAAATGCTTTTGACAAATCAATAAAAAGTGATGCACAATGTTGTTTTTTATCAACAATAATGTAAGTGCAAGAATAATGTCATTTACCACCATGATTGCAGCTGTGATTGTACTATGTTTGTTTCTGAAGCTTGGTTGGTATTTTGATAAGTTGGCATTAGAATATAATAACTCCTTTATTTGCTCACTCAGAAGAACTTCAAGAATTTTGGGCAGCACTGATAAATTAGATTTTGGCCTATAATTTGTTAAAATTGCTGGATCAGCCCCTTTTAACAAGGCGAGGACTAAAGCTGATTTCCTTACAGAAGGAATTTCAGTAGTTTCCACTGTGAAATTTAAGCTATCTCAACATCAGGGATCAGTCCTATTTTCTTCCAGTCAATTTTAGACAAATTGTGATAAGCTTGTTCATTAAAATGCTTAAGATTCCTCTTCTAAATAATACGAGGTTTAGATTTGGCCACCTTAACATTTCTATTTACAGCAACAATACAGTGGTCACTTAAGTCTTTGCAGAAGACACCCACAGCTGAGAATTTAGAATTTATGAGGAACATTTGTCAAAATTAAATCAATCAAGGTGGATTTCTCAGGGCTGTTAAGATTTGGCTGAGTGGGTAAATTGACCACCTGGGTAAGATTCATGGAATCACAAAGATATTTAAAATCATCAGAAGCTGTTTTAAGGCAGTCCCAATTCAGATCACCAACTAGGACTAATTCACTATAGTTTAGGACAGGACTGGTCAAAAGATGCTTCACTGGAGGCAGATGGGGGCCTGTAGCATCCAACAACAGTTATACAAATGCTCCTAACAATCTTTGCATTCAGTGCTAGAAATTCCAGTTGTTTGCTGATGGATTTAGACAAAACTAATGAGGCATCAAATCTTGATTTGACATAATCAGGTGTGTCAGACACCCAGAGCTAGCTCCTCAGGCGCCGCCTGTGGCTGCTCACTGCTCCCCCCTGGGGGATGGGTTAAATGCAGAAGTCAAATTTCATTGTAACATGCAAATGTAATCAATGACAATAAAAAGTTTTCTTCTTCTTAAATAGCAACACCGCCACCTTTCTTGGGCCTATCAGCATGATAAACGTATCAATTTATGTTAATATAGTCATCAGCAATAGATTTAGTTGCCCATGTTTCTGAGATTACAACAATATCAGCATCTGCTGATTTAACCCAAATCCTGACTGTGTCCATCTTAGGTAACAAACTATGCACATATAGATTTTAGGACCAGACAAAAATTTCAAATTTGTATACACTGCAACTCAGGACCAGGGTTAGGTTGTGCATTACCAGATAAAACTAATAATAAAACAATCAACAATCTTTGCTTCGTAACATTACATATTAAAGTAAAAGCAAAGTAAAAGTACTCTACTAAAAAAAAAGTGTATTTTAACAATATAGAATTTGATGCTGGTGAAAACATAAATGTAGAAGTTTAGTCAAGATTTGTTCAACAAGTTCTCAAAGGTGAAAATTATGGTAAAAATGTGCTGTTACCTACAGACTGTGGAACAGAAACAGAAGTTGGTGACCTGTTACCTTATATAGTGACAGGAAGTTAATCCATATATGATACACCAGCCTTTTATTAATATATAATGATTTTTATAAGAATTTAATCCTGGAAAAAGGAACTAGTAACTGATGAGGTTAAAATAACACCAAAACCGTTTAACAGCAACAGGGGTCAGAGCTAAAAGAGACGTTTAAGTCTGTCAATTACAAAAATCTGTCTCACTCGCTCTATAATGAACTGTGGCAGATGGGAAACTAACTCAGCCACAGAATGAGTCCACTTTTTCATTATTTAGAAGTTTACTTAATATCCCCATTTAGCTTGGTTACTTTATTATATAGATAGTGCTTGCTCTCTTTATTGTTTATACTGTTAATAGAATTATAATTCATTTACTTGTCTGCAAAACTAAAATGTTTTTAAATACTTTCACAGCAGAAACGTAAATGTACGCTGTAGGTGACAGAACATGTAATTAATGAAATTTTTAATCGCTTGACAGCACTAGTTTTAATCGTATTTCAACTTTACTATAAGCAGCTTAAAATAGCAGCAACATGACTAGAAATCAAATCACACTGCTCCAGCCAGCCCTCCCTCTCTCACTGTTCTGCTATGCTCTTCTACTACACATCACAACTGTGAATCTAACCTCATGGGAGGCATTGACAGCACCTCTCCACATTTATATTAATTTTAGACCATGTTTGTACAAGAAAAAAGATATGCAAAAAAGTTACACACTGTAGCCTTAATTTGTAACGACCCCATTTAACCTCTCAATGTCTCCACACATGCAAAGACACAAATAAAAACTCGAAACTATTATCAAAATATATTTTATTCTGGACTTTGTTTCACTGATCTAACTTAAATGAGAACAGATTGATGTGATATGAGTTGCAGAAAACAGAACAGAACACAGGCTTTGAGACACACTGGAGAGACGCTGCTGGATGTGATGCTCTGCTGCGGTGGCACAGAGAAAGGCTGACGTCAGGTTGGCCACCTCTACACAGAAACTGCATGGCACAGACTTAAAGATGGCATGAAAACAGAGGATTTTTGCCTGTGCGAGCTCTTTATCTGAAGTTTTAGATTTCATAACTTGCGGCTTCAAATACAGGGATGACAAACAAAGTAAGTACACAGGACTCTTAATAGGAACAAGTGAAACCATGGTAACTATTTGGAGAAACCTCCAGTTTTTTACAGGGAATACAGGAGGAAATGCTGAAATGTAGTTTTGGAAATGTTTCTCAGTAGCTGCTCTGGAGGCAGGTTTTGGTTTTGTCAAATCTGAATGAAGCCAAATTAAAGCTTATACTTTAAACGTGCAAACAACCTTGAAGAGCAAGGTCAAAGTTCAATATAAAATATGTGGTAATGACTCTAATTTGTGGCTCGTTCCTTATGATTGGATCTAACGTGACCAGTCGCGTGCTTTGTCTTCCGCCAGTGAAGTTCAGCTCAACTATAGAATTATTTGTCTCAATTTTCAGCTTGTGGTTGGACTTTTTTTTTACCCTGAAAAAGATGGTTCACATGCACATCAAAATAAAGAATGTTATAGAACGTTTTAATACCGCTGGGTTAAGTCAGAGTGCACAAAGAAGAGCAAGAGAGGCGCCGTTACCAAGTTCTCAAGTGGTTTGAGAGCACAGCATTTCAGAATGGGAAATTTTGGTACAAATTTACTAAATAGAGAATAGAGTTCTGATTAGAAAAGTGATGAAAATCTCCTCACGTTCATGCAAAAAAGCTGTTCTGTGTTGCCAAAATGTCCATTTGCACACCAACATTCAGGACAAATGTTACTCCATGTATCTGCTTCCAGAGCAACCTGTTTTCAAATTGTTTTATGTCGAAGCTAAGGGGTTTACCTGGGACAAAGTTTCCCAAAAAGATTCAAGCAAAAGAAAAAGTAAAACATTTCTTTATTAAAACATAGACAAATTTAGTGGTAATTTGCTCCTGGGGGAAAATTTCCCAGACAAGGTGCCTTCAGAATGACAGCTCAGCTCAATAAGCCTTACATTACATGGTCAACCTTTACTATTCGCAAAAGCATCAAAGTAACAAAACAAAATCTTTCCAATTTATATAACATGTAAATTAACACTGCCAATAGATCAATTCACATTATTTTCAAATCTACAATGTAATTACAAAAAAGGTAACTTCAAATTTGTCCTTAAAAGAGTATAAAATGTTTTGTAATCGGGAACCTCAGAATAAAAAGTGAATGGAATTTTGGCGTCAAAGACACAAGAACGAGGGGGACTAGGCAAATTCAATCAAGTTCATTACGGCTTCTGATCCAGATTCTGACAAGAACAAACCAATTCAAATGTCCAGATATTGCTTTCATGTTTTATCTGATTTTGGGATTCAGACTGAAAAACAACCTCATGCCAGGGATCAATGAAGACTCAACATGAGAACAAAAACACAATGCTTTACAGCAGAATTTATTCACGTACCAGACTGTAGTTTTTGAGCTGTTTTAAGATGTGTGAAGTCCTCCGCTACATGCCAGAGGAATATTGTGGCTGGGTTGTAAGAAAACTTTCAGTCATAGAGGCAGAGTTTCTCTGGAATATTAATTATTATTTCAATTAAACCTTCAGCACAGCAGAGCTGAGAAACAAACACTCCCCCATAAAAAAAGTTGGTAAACCAGCAAATTTGAATACTACACAAACATTTGGTCAGTTTACTATTTAATAGATATCAGTGGTAATGACTGAATGCACGCAGGTTGTAGACAAATCTACTTCTTGTTTACTTTACAATGCTGCAATTTATTTCTTCACCAATTGTATTAAATTCATTTAATTTCATTTTATGCTCCAGTAGGGCTCTATATGTCTCCACAGCCAAGCAAAGATGTTAGTGTTCTTTCATTTTTCTTTGGCTCTGCCATCTGTAGTTTAACTCACTGCCATCACTTCTGCACAAGAGTTTCTACCTCTGAAAATCTCCAAAAACCTAAAGCAGCACAATCATTTTATTGGAATGATCAGTTGACATTTTTCTCCTGACTAACTTAAGGCTGTTTCATACTTTCTACAACCACAATGACATTCGTGTACGGAGGTTTCGTCCAAATTTATCTAATAATCTTCTCTTTTGTTACTGTGCAGAGTTGCAGTTTTCTTCATGAGTGTGCATGTTTGGAACGTGTCCGTGTATGAATTTCAACCTGTATGAAAAATGCGTACATGTTCATCAGAGATTAAGTGGAAAGTATGAATTGGCCTTAGGTCATCATGTGTCTGATTTGAGGCCTTTGACGGCATCAGTAAATCAAATTAGAAATATCTGATGTCTGACTGATGTGATTCAAAGGAAGATGATATTCAGTTATTTATGTACATTTTTAGTTTTAGTAAAAGATAATCAGACTGCCTCACAATCTGACTTGAGATGGGACCTGACTTGTTCTTGTATTACATGAAACTTGAACATTAGGAAAGGGAAGAATCAGCTTCTTTCCAGATTTAACTTTGTCCGTTCTGATGGTGAAATGCTGTGATGGAATAGTTTGGAGAGGACAACAGGGGAGCTGTTCATGAAGCATCTATTTGTACGTCACCGGGTATTATGAGCCCAGCTGATGTACCAGGGGAATCCAGAGTGTATCCTCTGGAGAAGATGATAAATGAATTACTGCATCTCAACCCACTCAGAACTGCTGAGCCCAGTACATGAAGGAAAAAGCCTTTAGGTTTAAAATAATGACGGGACTGTGTTTTGAGAACCGTTTGATGTGCGTGTCCAGGTGTGTTGGTGTAAATGCACTTCTCCACTCGAGAAAACTCCAACCGGACCAGTGCCCCCCTTCCCCCTCTGTGATAAAAAATATAAAAACATTGAAACAGGAGATCTGAAATAAAAAAAAAAACTAAGTGCCATCATATTTTCTGGTGGAGAAGTTGATATGTCTACACAATGAGATCCAACTAGTAACAAAGATCAACACTTTTTTCATTGTTTTTCATTTTGACGATGATGAGCATGGTCTAAAGATTAAAAAGCAAAATAGCTTCCAAATTTTGGTACATATACGGATCTGTAACTTTTTTTTGTTCAGTTTTTTTTCTTTTTTTTTTTCTGCGTCCCTTCTGCATCTCTGTAAGAGTCTGCACAGATAGAGAGGGGCGCTTCCATCTGCCCGTTTATCTGTCCATCTGTCTGTCCATCCGTCCATCCCCGTGTGTGGACCTGCTGTGTCGAGTGCTTGCATCCTGTTCCTGATTCCTGCTTCCTGTCCGTCAGTGGGCGGGGCCATAGTCGTAAGCATGAGCAGTACGCAGGGCAGGCAGGGACAGTCATTTGGCTATGTACACATTCATGGTCGGTCCATGGCTTCCAACAAACAGCAGCACTATTTCCGAAGGTCTAGTACACACACCTGAGAAAAAAGGAAAAAGATCAAGCTTAAGAGCTGAGAGGAAATTGTGTAACAATAAAAACTGGAAACCTGCAGGTTACAGACAAACATCCAGTCCCGTGTAGACTTACAGATCCGTCTGATGCGCTGGCTCCCACTTTGTCCCCTGCTGCGTTCCAGCAAACCTCAAAGATTCCCCCCGTCCCTCTGTAACTGTGGACTAAAGCTCCCGTCTGATACAGAGGAGACAGAAGCAAAAAGAGATTAGGTCACTTTTAAGCCGTTTCCAGAAAAAAAAAAAAAGTTTTATAGAATACATAGTTCCTACATCTCTTTACACCTATTTTGCTGTATTTTAACTACATAGACGCCAGCAAGAGCCTTGATGCTGCAGTAATTTATTTATTTGGCCATTTGGGGGCAGCAGTCTTCTCCACTTTCTGACTGTACGGTCAACAATCAATGTCTTCAGCTGCTAAATCTTCCACTGTGTTCATAACCAGACACTAGAACTCTTCCTACCTGTGTATTCCAGATGTGCACACATTTGTCAAAGGAGCCACTGGCCAGATGCCGACCATCAGGGCTGAAAGCCACACTGTAGACTGGTTCTTGGTGTTTAGTCAGTGTATGAATACAGATGCCTCTCTCCACGTCCCAAAGACGCACTGTGGAGTCAAATGATGCACTGTGGAATTGGAGAAAGAGACAAACTAGTGAGTGAGGACATGAAAATCAAGGCAGAAGGGGACAGATCACAGAGATGTTACTGCCTACAGTGTGCAGGTAGCCCTGACCACAAGTCACATTTACGAGCTAGCAAACTAGACAGAAGGATAACTCGGTAGCTACAAATTTGGTGTGTAAGCTAAAAGATCAAAGTTGTCTACCTTAGTGGTATCTAATGAACATTACCCACCTGGCTAGCATTAGGTTAGCACTGGGATTGTTTGTTCCAGGGCCGGTGGGACTCCACTTGATGGTGTAAATTTCTTTACTGTGGGCCTGTAGATCATGGACACAAGAGTCCTGCTTCATACTCCAGATCTGAAAACACACAAATCCCCAAGCAAAATAAGAAAAAATCCATACAAAAAAAGAAATAAAGAAAGAAAGTCATTAAGTTGTAGTTGGCTTTTTCAGAGCAGCTCATATGTGATAGTGACTACAGCTCATTGATAATCACGATTCTGCATCTTTGAGACCTCAATGATGTTGGTTTAGTTTCAGCTCACCTTCAACGTCATGTCGTCTGAGCAGGAGGCTAGCAGGTTCCCTGTGGGATCCCACTTGATTGCATTTACTTCATTCTGGAGAGAAAGAAGAAAGCGATGAAGGGGTGTCGGTGTACATGATAGTTGGGCCCAGCCATCGATACATTTCAGCTTTTAAATGGTGTTCTTGTAAATGTCACAAATCCCCATGAGGATTTTCATACAAATGTCCTCATCTATACAAGTGACCATTCAAAAGTTACACAATAGCAATGAAGAGGCAGAGCACAGACAAACCACTTACTGTGTGTCCCTGGAATGTTTTGATGGGTCTGTCCTGTCCTAGTTTACAGACGTGGATACACATGTCTGTACTACAGGAGGCAAACGTGTTGTTGCTTTGCCAGTCCACGTCTAGTGCTGGAGCTGTGGGAGAACAACAGATGGATGTTATTACATTTCTGACATTAACAGCTACTGGTAGAGAAACATTATAGTATAGAATAGTGGGAGAGATGATTTTGTACCTGAATGGAAGGGAAATTGTTGTTTGGCTTCTCCTGTGTGTGCATCCCATATGATTGTTGTCTGAGAGGACACATGCAAATGTACAGTTAGCGCTTCATTGATCAAAATACCATTAGAAATCATTAGCTTTATATTTTAATACATTAATTTGAATGTACCTTGTCTACACCTGCACTCAGAATGAAATTGCCTTTTTTATTCCACTTAAGAGCAAAGATGGGACCTTTGTGTTGACCAAGTGTGCTGGCCAGGTTACCTGTGGAAACACAATGGAAACAAAATGTGTATAAAAGAACTACAACAAGAAGCCATTATGGATCTAAAAAACACAAAATGGGTCACCGCTTGACCTAAAATACACTTTCAACCAAACTGATTCAGTGGTACCATGCAAATCTGCCACTAGGTGGCTGTGTTGTTCAAGGATCGACTAAAGCTATGTGCCACACAGGCTGTAGGACAGCACCACAACACCACAGCATAATCATGATCAGGGGTTCCACATTAGTTTTTTTTTTTTTAAATGAACTTTCATAATTTTGAGAAGTTACACACACAAAATATTCTCCTCCTAAAAACATAGGATGTAACATTCCCCCCTTACATTCCATGATACAGGAAATTCAAATGATCTCACCATCCTTTGTCCATATTCTGGCAAAGCCATCATAGGAGCCTGTTGCTAACAGCGTGCCCTCACTCTGTCCGAGAGAAAGAGAGACAGACAGAAGTGTTGTCAGACTCACACCCATGTTTGTCTTTGTCAGTTGCAGTGTTTGTCTGAAGACTCTGGGCTGAATGAACATTTGCAGTGATTCAGCGGTTACTGTGAGAAAGGCATGTGTTTTTCATCAGCATGGACGCTTTCCAGGAAATTTGTGCTTCTGCCCTTGGCTCAGGTTTACAGCCCACTGGCTGAAACCAAGGAAAAAATTCCAGTCTCTGATACACGTCTGCTGTTAGATGTCATTAACAGTTCTGTTCAGAGGCACTCTGGGAGTTCCTCTGTGATGATGCATTTGTTTTTCTTTGGTGTATATGGGACTGTAGACAACTAATTCAGCATGTGAATACGAAACAACACTTTCACATTCAGCATGATTTCCACCATCAGTACTTTGAAGAACACACCCATACATGACTCATGTCACATGACGTGTATCAGTGTTGGTGTCCTTACATTCCAGTCTAGTGAGGTGACATCTTTGTTGCTGGGGACGTCCTGGCCTCCCTCTCGTATGCAGTGTCTCAGGACGAGCTGCGTCGAGCTGCTTGTACTGTTCTCGCTCAGGTTCCAGATACGAGCTGTCGAATCACCAGACCTGAGGCAGACACACAAACACAAACATTTCAGACTGCTGTACTGGTCTGGCTGTTAGTCACAGAGAACACTGGTTTCACCAGTCTGTGTGAGACAACAAAGGGTCTGTAAGTAACATTACCAGCACTGCTGCTTCATCCAGCAGAGATATTCATCCTTACATTCAGTGTTTGTTCCTTGTTTGTTTTATTTTACACTAAAAAGTAACAGCATAGAGTTAGCAGCATCTTATCAGCAGCTCTAGTGTGAGGCATTCAGGGACAGTACAAAGTGTAGGTTTATTAAAACTCCACCTTATCTTAGTTTCCCTTTCACTTGCTTCAAATCATCAATTGAAACAACTAAATTGACCAAAATAAAAAAGTTGATTCATGACTACAGAAAAATAATGAGTAATTAACTGCTTCGATCAAATATGAAGCAAAAATATGAAATTTCTTTTTGGTTTAATGACACTGTAAATTGAATAATAATAATGACAATTTGGCTGAAGCAGTCTGGATGACAGGCGCAATTTTCTCTATTTTTCAGTTTTTGAGATCGTTGAAACCTGAACGATTTAGTGACTTTTGTAGAAGAATGTGCTGCATGTTGTGATGTTTTTAGGCATTTTTTTGCAATGAAATTTCTTTTTAGACCACGTTGAGACATTTTACTTGGGAGTGAATACACTGTCAGGAGTCACACAATGTCGATTGAAAATGAAATGTAGGTCAAACTGAAACGAGCGAATAATTTAACAACATGACGGCAGAGAGTTCACAACTCAAGAAGAGCTCAGGTTGGAAATACTTTAGACTTCAGATGGCAAAACTGTGGAAGCTCAAGACAAAAATTGTAAATAAGCTTTGTACAAGCTACAGTTAGCACCAGCAACCTAAGTACACATCCCATAAATATTCAATGTTTTGACGAATATTTTATGTTAATATTAAATAACGCAGCTCATTTGAACATTGACTGTCTGTTCTATATAATTAACACGTAGCAATATCTCTCTTTGTATTGGTTAGCCTGTTTATGGACATAATGTGCTAATATAGCTAGATTTGAACATTATGACATGGGAATAGTCCAATTCCATTGATTTTGTATGAAAAATACTTACATATAATTTTGACAGCCCTAACAGAATGTAGGTCAAGTTTACAGAAATGCTGGAGATTGGATAGACATAGAAGGGGCTGATTTTCTACGCTACATTTGAAAACAGCAGATTAATCACCTAGATAATCACTTGCGAAAATAACAAGTGTAATAACCGTTTCAAATTACATCTCTAAAACCATGAAATGTACAAAAAGGTCTGAATACTGAAACAGTTTAGACTAGTCTACAGGCCACTGTCTGAGGAACTCACCCGGAAGCCAGCAGATCACTGACTGGGTTCCAGGCACAGATGAAGACCTCTGATTCGTGGCCTCTCAAGACCATGGCCTTGTTCTGAGGGATCTCCACATCTCCGTCCACCTCCATCAGGTCTGCATGGTTGTCTAAGGTGCAGAGGTAAAACGCAGCAGGCAGAAGGTTAGGTTTAGCTAAGGTCAATAAGTAACTTTCATTCTTAAACGGAAGTGCGGCTGAAGTATTAGTATCAAATTTAAAGTGTAAACATCTTACTTGCTAAGGCATGGGCTCCGTTCTCCTCCCCGTTGGCAGTATTCTCTCCGTTCTTGGCGTTGCCGGTGATGCTGCCTCCAGTGGCAGACGCTGGTGCTGAAGCGGCAGCCTGCTGCTGGGCCATCTTGTCCCGGTAGGCCTGCTGCCGCGTCTGAACGACGTCCGGCATCACCGCATCGATCAGGGACAGAGACTCAATGGGCCGCCCGTCAAATAACGTTCCATCCTACGAAATAAGGAGAAGTGACCAGCTGCAGAGGAAACAAAAAAGAAGGAAGAAGGAGAAGAGGTTTGATTGTTCTTGTTTGCGCCCCACCTCATTGATGCTGACTTCAGCCTCGACGTACTGCAGGCCCTTCTGGATGATGCTGATGAGGGCAGCAGGGGGAACCAGAGCACCATTGATGTTGGACTGGCTGATGTGACTCTCTATGCCAAATGTAAAGGCTGAGTGGGAGAACCCTAGAGAGGAGAAGAGATGGAGAAAACATTTTGACCACTGGAAGGCATCGGTATACTATTACAGTATCACAGTTATGCACAGTATGCAACAAGTGAAAGCATCTGACTACTTTCTTGAACCAACCGTAAGTTTAAAAGAACACATTCAATTGGATTCATTACGTGTCTCCATTTCTTTCTTTCTTGCACATTTTTAAGCATTTCTCATATTTGTCTGTATTTCCACCTCAGGCTGCATCTGACACCCAGAGCAGTTTACAGACCATTGAAATGAAAGCTCAGTATCAGCAGTTGTTGAATAATTTCTCCAGCAATTGTTACAATGCAAAAATACTCTGAGATCATCAAAATGCATTGGATGGCATCAGCGAAGTGCATTTGTACTGGTACGTGTTTATATCAGTTATGTTGCCCAACCAAGACTTAAATCAGGAAATGGAACACGACCTTGGGATGCCCACTGTCTAAACCATCTTGTTTTGACACATTTGTGTTACTCAGGAAATATTCAAGAAAGCCCTTCTATCTGAACACAAATTGTTCTCCGTCAGTATGAAACGCTTATGCACACATTAACAGCACAGCGGTGCCATTCCAGGCTAAAGCGTTGAAGCTGCCTCCTTTGCAGTGAAACAAGGGTTTTGGTTTACACAGCTCACTGTGGCTTGATAAAGCTTAGTCACACCTATAGAGTTTCCCAAAACAAAGGCCAGGAAGCCTGGGTACATTAATCAGAGTGAAGACTCATTCTCAATATTCCCTTTTGTTCCACTCTCTGTCCAACTGACCTCATCCAGATCTACTCTTGCCTTGCAGGTCAGTACTCTTTTTGGCTTCATTTTTGGTATAAATAAATTATGATACGGTGAAGAAGGTTGTATGTATTTGCCTTATACTAAGACCCACTACGATCACAACCGACAGTACCAACATTATCAGAACAGTCGAGCTAAATTAGTGGACACAGGTTGTTTTTATATTTTTTAGGTTACAGAAAATATTTCATACAACTGTTTTTGTCTGTATTTAAATTACAAGCAAATAAATAAAATGGCAGTTACTATATTAGAATCTGGGACTCAGGAACAACTGAGAGACCAAGTGAGACATTTTGTGACATTTGTATCAGAACATATATTTTCTGATGACTAATAAATAATTATTTCAGGTCAACAGGATTCTGACAATGACTCTGGACTAGGAATGTCCGACATTATCAGCCTACCAATATCAGCATTAAAATGTAATATCGGAAATTATCAGTATTGGTTTTTACTCTTTTTATGACACAACTTTTACATACCATCAACATATTATACATCAAACTCTTCAGCTACTTCCCCTCTCTCTCAAAATGTCAAAATATGACAAAGCCAAGGTATAGTTTTTGAGATTTTTGTTTGTTTGGCACACCTTGCAATAATGTTTAGTTTACAACTGTTTCTGCTCACTGGACAGCATCTGACCGTCAGACTTTTATACACTTTACATGTCCATAAACATTATTAACAGCATTAGAGTCACATCCCGAATTACAAGTCAACTGACTATACAGTGTTTTCATTCACATTATGTTGTAGCCAAACTCTGGTATATGGATGTCTGTCAATTGTAAATCACATTTATTTCTGAATCCAGAGTGAGCTAACAGGTGATCTCACAGGTGAAGTGCGCGCATTTGCGTACAGCTGTACATCTGTCTGCCTTCTGCACGTCAGCGAGAACTAACTTCAATCAATGTAGCGACGTTATTACGGGTGGTGAAATGGAGTCATGTGTCATTGTTGCGACGACTGATTGGTGAAACTAATGTGGAATAAATGGTTAAAAAAGAAGTAAGGAGTCGAGTAAGAAGTGTTTCTTCTTCTTCAAAACTACTCATATAAAAGTAGAACGTATGGTGCAGTAAAACTACTCCTAGAATTTAGAAAAAAAAGTTACTTAAGTAAATGTAACAGAGTAAATGTAACTCGTTACTACCCACCTCTGGTCATATTGGTGGTACTTGGAGAGCCAAATATTTTTTGAGGTGGTACCTGGTGTAAAACGTTTGAGAACCACTGAACTATCACAAGAGAGTTTAATGTGATCAGTAGAGCAGTGGCTGATCATTTTAGAGTTTAGAACATACCTGACTCCTGTAGGTATCTGTAGACCAGGAAGTTGACCTCATCACTGCTAATGCTCATCTTTACTCCTGTTACACCATGAGGTCAGCACGCACACACCGAGCCTGGAAAACAGACAAATAGAAAAAGACACTGATCAGTGAAGGGAAGAGCACAGCTGCTCAATGAACACAAATCATCTGACATAAGAGCAATGAACACAACAAAAGATGTTTAATTAATTATCTGTCGCCTGGTGTTTTAGTATCAGTTAGGATGTCACTAATTGGACATCATTTCATTTGTCCCACTTGTCCTCATGCTTCCCTTGATGCACCATGTGGTAGGCACACAAGTCAGCTCAGCCTACAACTTGTGCATTCTGAGATCGAGTAACAATGCAGGTAGAATCGAGATAACAGTGTGTATTAGTGGCAGCTGTGAAAGCAGTAATCTGTGATCAGATGTCATTATCCAGTGTCCACATTTGAATCTGATGTGAACTGCAGGTTGAAATGGGCACGTGTCTGAGCTCCCCGAACTGTCTGGCATTGTGCAACAGGTTTCACTTAGCCTGAGCGTCATTTCCCACCAGAGCTGATTTCAAGTAAGGATGAGCTAAAGGCCCATTTTCCTGGAGAATAATCAGCCATGTAATGCCTGGAGCTCAGTGTGTGCATCCCCCCAACCCAGTGGGAGCAGACTTTCTGTGCATTTAATGGCATTTAAGTGGATGAAACCCTATCTCCTGTGTACTCTGAGCACTAGGCTACATTTCATTTCCCAAGATGTTAAATTTTCAGGTCCAGGAAAATGTTGAGCTTTTCCCAACAAACCAACATGGTCAGAATTCAACAGTGCTGATTAGTCAGACACTGAAGGGAAACTGGTTACTGCAACAGCAAACAGGATACAATTACACTATACACACAGCATTGTGTGAAGTTACAGAGGACCACTGTGTCTACTCATGTGAGCACTGACAATTTTTGCTCATCCGGTGTAGTCAGGCCACAACAACAACTCCACACTGGAGACAGAGGCTGCAGACTCAGAGGCAGTTGCATCACCTTCAAAAGGGAATAGGCTGCTACGACTGAGCTGCCCTGGGATCTGGAGACAGGCAACAACTCTGTGGACAAGACAGCAGCAAAAGAGGTTCTCCTCCGGCATGTTGGCTCAGTGATCATCTTTTCCATGGAGACAGCTGTCAGCAAGCAGACTGTTGCGAGGGTCAGCCATACAGTGAGGCAGAACAAATAATGCTAATCATCTCTGATAAGGATTTTTACATTACTAAGTAACCTCAATTCATAATTTCAAACGCTGCTACAGTGGTAACTCTTTGCTATGTGGCAAAGAATTGGCTCTTACAGCTGGCTAGCACTGCACACATACTGTACTTAAACCTATAATTCAGTTATGAGCAGCTGTCAGGCTCCTTACACTTCCAATTTACCAACGGTTCACACTGGAAACATTTCAGCTGCCTGCTAACATTTCAACATTCGACACCCCTGCACTTTGTGGTTAACGTGTTTATGGTATAAATGTATGACAGCCACTGGTAACATACTGTTGCAGGGAAATATGATCCATCTTAGAATGCATTCAGTGAAACAAATGACTTGACTGGCTCAGAAAAACAAACATAGTTCACTGAGGTTATAGAGCGTGTTGGTGGTTGTGCATTTTTCTAATTATCTCATTTTATTTCTAATTATCTTGACTTTTGTTTTCAGAGCACTTGCACCAATAAACAAACTCTGCACAGAAACTGATACGAGTAAAGTTGTTTGAGGCAGAATTCACTGCAGCACAGCTAAAATGTTGTCTAACCTTGATACTATTCCTCCTACTATTACCGTACTTGATAACAACCAGTAAAACAATGGTCATTATTGAGCTTGTGGGCAAGATCCATGGGATTACATTAGTAATATGTTGTTTTTATATATACAGTAATAAATTGTTACAAGAAGGCATAAGAAGGCAATACAAGGTGTCAAGTTTTCATTCTAACCTACTAACCCGTCTCTCTATTTATGCATCTATTGTCTTTTATTTATTTCATCCTGTCTACGTATCTATCAAGGCTACCAGCTCAAAAATACAGAGAATCAATACATGGCAGCATAATGTGCCTGTGGCTTATTACACTCTCACTAAAATCAATGAATCTAAGCAACCACATCCACTCTACATCTGACACACAACTTTCATTCCCATTGCTTTAGTCAGCAGCAGCAGCATTATCATGTTGGGCAACTTTGGATTTTGGGTGAATTTAAGCTACTCAGCCAAGACCAGGGTTAATATCACAGAGTAAACAATAGTTAACATTTTTGCAAACTGAACCAGTTAGCCAGAGGAAAATGGAAGACTACAACATGTGTGAAAATGAGTTATATAATAAGTTAGTATAAGCTAATGTCTTTGACATAACAGCATCTGTAGCGTAGAAATCAAAAGGAAAAAACTAAAAGAACAGAGAATGTGGACTGACAGCATTGGTTTGTTAGCAACATGCTAGTTAAAGACCCGGGATTGATGTCATGTTGACACTGTATCGTTTGTCATGCCTAGCGTAGCTCAAATAATCAATCACTGTGTTGGATTTTGTGTGAATTAATAGGCTGCTTGCTTGCTAGTCTGGAAAAAATGTTTTGCATTATGAAGTTTGCTTTTGAAATGGTATTCTGGCTGTTAGACAAGCAGCCAGGGCTAATTTTCTCAGACTGAAGCGTAGGCATGCCTCAAGGCCAACACACACTGGCAGCGGCATGGCACGTCATTTGATGCGCGTCAATTGACGCCCCTAAAACACACCGGCCGCGGTGCAAATTTTTTCTAATCAATTTGTGTAATATTTCCACTTTACAGAAGGGTGATAAGCTGATATTAAGGAAATGAAACAATGTATTTATACGCTTTTAGTACATTTTCCTCATCATTAATTCCTAACATTAAATAACATATTTCTACAGTCTGGTCTTGTTATTAACATCTCACGCAAAATAAGAGGAAGCCTCAAAGCCTCCTTCATAAAAATGTAAATACAGTCAAGCCTTATCTGCACACAAGACAGTATCAACCTTTCTCCACATTTGAGCAGCAATCTTGATACATAAACCACAGAACAAAATACATATGGTTAGCTTTGGAAAGAGCTGCATTCACCAAAATCACAGAAAACTTTTCTGTATGTTGATCATTCACTTTGTTCTACATTTTTACATGTTACAAACTGAGATTAAAGAGTCTGCAGCCTATTAATGAATGAGACTCACCGATTGTCTCCTCATTCAAGCGTAATCCGAGTTGTTTCTGAACATTAATGAGACACTAAACTTAAGTTTGTAGCTTCCAGCTGTGTGTAGAATAATTTTCTGAGAGTTAGCAAAAGGATCCATATAAAACATCTCCACAGTGAGTACTTCTGTGCGCATTTCTGCAGGTGTCGCAACATCCCATTAACTTAATTAATTATTTATGATTACTCAGGATCTGTCAGAACAGTAAATGATATTGTAGCTGTACTCCTGTGCTGCGTGAGGGATCTCTGCATATTTACATTTGCACAATAGCCGCTGCAAAACTACACAAACAGATTTCATTAATGAGAGAAGTAGTGGAAGTACGGTGGCCAGGGCGTTTCAGTCCAGAAAGCAAATGCTGGTTTGATGCGCATCAACACCGGGTGAATAGAACATTTTCTAATCCCAGAAAGTCAGATGCTTCCAGTGTGTGTTGGCCTTCACACTTCCAAAATCTTTCCAGGAACCAGGTGGGTCTAATTTACAGACCGTAGCAAAGACACCATAACCCAATATCAACAGCAATGCTCCCTATAACAGACTAGAACAGATTTCAGTTTCTACAGCTCACATCCTGTCCCGTTTTCACTACATTTATCAGAAGATGTGTAAATTCTTCAGTTAATGGAGATTTAACTGACCTAATTGACCAAAACTAACTATAATGAAACTGAAATAAAAACTATACTAGGGAAATGTCTGGTAGAACTAAACTAATGAAAACAAATGATGAAAATACAAACAAAAAGACACATTTCTAGAACAAATTATCTTATTTAATGGTAGTAGGTGTTGAGCAAAAAAAAAAAACTGTAGAAGATGCAGGAGTTTTTTTAACCAGACATGAAAACAGATGGCCTGAACAATACATTCAGAACAAAATCGGAGGCTCACAATCAAGTAAAACAACTGCTGCTGTGTTTGGGTGAAATAAAAACCTACATACTGTTGAGTCACAGATCAGTCAGACCCTCTGTTTAAATCCCAGCTGACAGCAGCAGTGCCTGGGGAGGACCACTGGTTTGTAAACAGTGAGCTGTAGTTCCCCCTGCCACCGTCTCACTGCAGTGGCACTGTGGAGCCACCAGCTGCCTGTGTTGACAGTGTGGGAGAACAGAGAGGGGGGATGGGAGAGAAGAAGGGAATCTCCGTCTCTGCATTTCTTCCCTCCTCCCCCTCTTTCTCTCTCCCCTTGTGACTGCTGCCAGTGGCAAAGTGGCCTGTACAGTAAATCTTAAATCAAGCCACAGCTCAATGAGAGAGAAAAAGGACACAGCGACAGTCATGCAACACACGACCTATTTTCACTATGACGTGTTACTAAAATCCTTACAACATGAAATCAATATAAGCACATAAATCATGTTTGCTTTGGGTTATCAGCTGGTATACATAATTCATTAGCTCAAACACAGGCTAAACAGCCAATGAACAACTATTCTTCACACAAAGAGGTGCAATAAAAATAAGACTTGATCAATATGTGGTAATGTGCTACTTGCTGTCAGAACAGAAAGTATCACTCGAGCTTTCTTAGCATCATTATGTGGCCCCGTTACGGGCAACGATGTCTCACTGCACACAAACAATGACACATCACAAGTCCCTCCAAATGATTTGCATATGCACCAATATCACCTTTAGTCAAGAGGCTTCCTGGTAACACACAGTTAATACCCATCAAAAATGAAAGCCAATGCAAAACGCTTGAGTGTTGTCAACACATTATTATGCTGAGCATTGACAGTAGACAAATCAGCTCTGCAATGAACATGCATCATGGCTGAGTGACATATCTGATTAATGCATTTTGTCTCAACTTTAATCATGAATCATTTAATCTCAATCATGAAGTGGCAATTATTTTACTGAGACCAATATTGGCCTCTAAAGTCAAGTATCCGTCAGGCTTACTGGATACATGTAACATTATTGGGAGGTGTTCCAACGTTTCCCAACTCTATATTAAAAGTATACCACCCTAGACACAGTGGCACAGTCTTTCTATTAAGAAGAACATTGTGTTTGAAGAGTCTGTATGAAAATGCATACCAAAGTTATTCAGTAGTAATTCTTATAATGAAAACAACAGACCCAAAACACGCTGGACAACCTTCTCAAATGGCAACCAAGGAAGGGTTAACGAATTAGTCTGAGCACTTTCCTGTGGTAATGTGGGTGCACAAAGCCGATGATCAGCCATTAACCACAGTCAGGCCATCAGCAAGCATGTGCCGTGTACCGCAACACCGGCACTAGTCAGACGCCTGTCGGCAACTTTTTATCCGATTCAACAAGTTGAATCAGCGGCAGACGTTGTCAGGGAGAGAGACCACTCCAATAGGCTGTTCGTCTTAGAAAAATCACGCAAAAAGAAATGCTGTAGATGCTCGTGACACGTTCAAATTATTAGACATACTTGCGATTAGAAGTAGCTAGATGCTGCCTGCCATGACAAGAGCGATGTGAAAATAGTAATCCGAATGCTGCTTTATCCAGCGTTTCCCCTACCATTATACAAGGGGGGGCTCCCCGTCCCCCCCAAGACGGTCAAGTTAATTTTATGTAATTAGATTTTCTGTACAGCACCAGATCACATTAGAAGTCATTTCAGGTTCCCTTTCCTATAGAACAGGTCTGTTCAGGTTCTTTTATTAAACTAACTAAACGGCCTCATGTTATTTATCGTATTTACATGACGGCGTCATTTCTGTCTCTCTCTATTGCACGCGGCGGAGTTCTGTCGAGATGTGCACACTGAGACACTCGTGCGCTCACACACAGGTGAACACACCAGCGGACAGAGAGGGCGCGTCGAGAAATAGGACTTTTAAAGTATAAAGGCCAAAACACACCCACTGGCTCAGACCGATGCACATAACGCACACCAGGAGCAGAGCATCTTTTTTCCAATCATATTTCCACTGTACAGCTGATATTAAGTAAACAAAACCACCTATTTATCTGACTTCAGTGCATTTTCCTTGTTATGTTGTAGCATTAAATAACATATTTCTAGAGTCTGGAACCTTCCAGCTATATGTAGAATGATTTCCTATGTGTTTGATGTGAACATATGAACATCTCCACAGTGAGAACATCTGTGCGCATTTCTGCAGGTGACCACAGCGCTAACTTTATTAATTCTTAATACTAACCCAAAACAGACACAGGATCGGTCAAAGTGTGACCGATCCTGTATCTGTGTAAATTATTTTCTGAACCTTTCCACACGCTGTCCTCGTGTGCTGCATCAGGAATGTCTGAATATCATATTTAAAATACACAACAACCACTGCAAAACTACAAAAACAGAATCATAACCGAGATAGGTAATGAAAGTACGGTGGCCGAGACGTCCCCCCCACCCCACACACACACACACACCGTACGTCCCCCGTCCACCCAACGCTGTAAATATAGGGGAAACACTTATCAGTTTGTAAATCCACGGTCATATGTCATCTTTTGCTTTCAGTTGTTAAATGATGAATGCACACTACCACTGGGTGCTGATATGAAGAGTCTTTTCCTCTCACGCGGGGGCAGAATGTAAGTACTAGCTAGCTGTGGACTACACTCGTGCAGTGTGTTCAACTGCCACTTTTGTGGACCAGACAAATGCGATTTCATTTTCAGTTCTACCAATGTCGACTTTGTGTGTCTGCGTTCACAGATTGTGTCAGTCTCCATGTCTGTAAAATGGCTAAAATCCTCATACGAGAAAATTAGATAATGACCCAAAAGAATGACTGTTCGACAATCATACCAGTGGTTACGCTAACCTTGTTACTCATTTAATACGGTAGAAAGTTTGTTGATGTCAGTGTTCAAGGGGAACTCCACTGATTTTTTACTTCAAAGTCTGTTTACAGATCTCAGCAAGCACCACTGCATGTGTAAAGTAAAAAAAAAAAAAAGAATAAAGTTTTCTGTGGTTGTGAAATTGAGTCAGTGTTGGTTGACTCAAATTCTAGAGGTGCTGGTAATGCAGGTGCCAAATTTTGACAAGAAAATATGTGTTTGACTGTGCTTTTAGTGGAAACTAATGATGCTAGTGTCAGCAGCTACCTCAAAACAATAACCATCTCATTTATCATTGTTAAAATGACTCACTGAAACATGACATTTGCCCTGAAACTAAGTCTAAAACGCATCCTCTTTGGGAATGCCCACAACTTTGTACAATGTAGGTTATCACTGCTCATTGTGTACTGTTAGGGCAGTAGACTTGAGTACAACAGCAGTTTTTCCAAACTAGTACTGGGTGTTTTAGGTAAAATGATTTATATGTTAAAAAAAAAAAAAAAAAAAAAAAAAAGCATGTAAAAATATATGAATTCAAGTACTGATGTTTTCTCTACTGTGCAGTTGTGTTAGGTGTAACTCCGGCTCTGCCGTACCCCCTGTGCAGGGTTACTGGTCTCTTGGAGTGACAGATTGCATTGGCCTAACTCTGCTTGGCTAGCTGTGCGTTGGTGACAGATGGCAGCATGTAGGCCTTGCCAGTCAGCCTTGCTTCATGGGCAGTTCAACCTACTCTGGGCAGTTTGTGTCGATCTGAATTCAGCAGGTCAGTGAAGGCCACTGAACCAGCAGTGGTTCTATCTCAGAGCAAGCTGCCACTTTGGCTCTGATCAGAGGACCTGGTCTAAGTCAAAATCCTAATTACTTTAAAAACCTGACACATACGAGGAACAAGTCATTCTTAATGTTTGCTTTGTGTGCAATGCTTGACATCACGCCATCTACAGAACAACAGGCGCAAGTGGGCACAAACGACAAAGTCAAACCACTGTGTGTAAGTTGCCAAATGTTCGAGTCAATGGGCTACAAAACTACACAAACAGCAACTGTGGCTATGACTGGAAAGATTTAAATCATCAAGATGTTAATTAAATCTGTATTCAGATCCCTTCACTGTAATTTACTGTTTTAATGGATGAAACTGCAATTTTACCCATCAATCTACACTCAATAACCCATAATGGCAAGGTGAAGTTACAAATGTTCCCCAATAGATGGTGATGAATTTATTCCATGCAGTTTGCATTCTGATGGCATCTTAGTTTAGGTTGTTATTTTGAGCGGTTTTATTGTAGTAAGCTATTAGTAATCCCCATACCTTTACCTAAGAACCAGTTAGCGTCTGTTTGTGGTAACAGGCTGAAGGGGGTAGGATGAGACACAAAAAGCATGAACCAAGCTGGAAGGGGTAAAGCTGCAGTCTTGGGTTAGACTAAGATGTAGTGAAATTCATTACCTACGTAATCACCCAATGACCTTCAAGTGCACCACACTATTAATATGCAGCAAAACAAATATGGCTTATTTCTCTCACTGCTCACAGAACTACATGTTGTACAGCAAGTGTGAGTCTGGCACGAGCTCTGTAAACAGCACAGTCAGTTGACAGAACTTAAAAAACAAGTTGGCTATGAAGAATCCAGCATACAGATTGCCTGTGTATGCAGAAATGTATATGTTAGGTGGGTGGTATGTACAATAAGTTGATTTAGGCTTTACAGCCTTTTAGAAGCATCCTCTGATGAAGAACAATGTTTTATATTATTTATTCTTACTGTTGCCATCATTACTACAGTAGCTCAGACAGAGGGAAAAAGCAATTTTATTAGTTTCTTTACTTTTGTTATACTCAAATTATACCAGTCAGCAACAGCAAGGAGGATCTGAGTCAATATGTACGTAGCATAGGAAATAATATTCTATCGTGATAACAATGTGTAACCAATTCTTTTTGAGGGCAAATGAACAGTGATTTCAGAGGGGCATGTAGCACCTTGTTTTGGTGTGACTTTAGAGATTGCTTAGGTGACTCTGAACCATCTCTTAGTTATGCTGCTTTAGGTTTAGTTTGCTGGGGGACCTCCCACATTACACTGACCT
>JAUBNQ010000020.1:2931959-2942823 GCA_032353495.1 Ctenopoma kingsleyae | reverse complement strand
GTTTTTAAGCTAACAAACTGATCAGCCAGTCTCACGTTAATCAGCTGGTAAACTTCAAGTGAATGAGAGATAATAGACTGTTGCTTCAATCCATGTACTAATCATTTAAATCGCAGCATGTAATCGCACAGACTGACATCGCGATCGCGATTAGATTAATCGTGCAGCCCTAATACCTATTACAATATTTTTGTGATAATGATGTAACTGACACAAGTCAGACATCAGCATACAGTCTTTACAGTCAAGCAATCACAATCAGGGACATTTCAAAAATAATAAGCCTAAACATTAAGATATTCTAAACAAAAGTAATTGAGTAGCTAAAAAGAAAATATGAGTGGGATATTTCCTTTACAGCAGTATCTGGGATCCAATTTGTTGACTACTCTCCTACCAACTGTGACATGGTCGCTCCTTAAATAAACCAAGTTTGTTTGGGACTGACCACATCAGGTAAAGGGGTCATGGTGCACTTGTTAGGGTCTGCACCCAAGTGCGATGAACCACACCACAGGAGTTTAATTCAACCAAATGATAAAAGGTAGGTGTGAAAATATGTTAAGAGATGTAGAAAGTGCCATCTTCAGCCATTTACCTCTCTTCTCTAGACAACAACATCATGTTGGTAACGTTCATATCACGCTAGTGGCGGTGTCTAGATTTGCTGTTAACAAAACAGTGGATTTCTTTTGTCACATCATGCTTTCTGCACACCCTGCAGATGCCACCACTCGCCAAAACACACAAAGTTTCCAGTGTAATAAGAACACATCTGACTTGGACAATCGCCTGCTGTGTAACACTGCATGTGTGAAAGAGCAACTTCAGGCATTGTATGTGAAAACTACAGTCACCAAAGTGTCCTAATCTTTTAAAAACCAATGTGCCTAAAAACATTTTTCTGTACTGTAACAGACAATGAAATACAGGTCAGACGTAATAATCACCACGATCATATTAGAGCAACAACTATAACATCACTCCTTCCAATGTACATTAAATCCCAGCTCTCTTGTATGTAAGGGGAGCTTATAAACTACAGGCCTTTCACTCAACAATGCCACATCATAAATATGGCTCATACGACTTAATACAGCCTAACACCACAAATCCGTGATGAGATCAAGCATCTTTTAATACAGAACAAACTAAAGCCATATCAGACAAGCTCAACTGAAGCATAGATCCTTAAGATTTAACCTTGCATCACAGATAAACACATCAGCTTCTGAAGCAGTGCTGAGGCCTGGGTCTCCCTGATAATAATGCAATGCAATACATTAGAGTACTGCAAGGAGCCTGTGACTGTTAGCTGGAGGGAAATACACATCCTCTCTCTCTCTCTCTCTCAGCACCAAAAATAGCAAAACGAAAATCACAGAGCATTTCTTAGATGAGAAGATGTGCTATGACACATTTTGAGCACTTAGTAATGTATTGCTCAACTATGTAAGATCACATCCTCATAATCCGGTGTCATAATTACTTATTGTCATATCAATTGCCTCATATTATTGACATTTATATTCAGTCCACCAAACAGTCACCCATCCCCCAAAGATGGTCATGTTAGTTTTATTTAATTTTATTGTCTGTACAGCGCCAGATCACATTGGAAGTCATTTCAGGTTTCCTTTCCTATAGAAAAGATCTGTACGTTGTCCAGTAAATTAACTCTTCTATTATTTATCGTATTTACATGACAGCGTCATTTATGTCTCTCTGTACTGCGCACGTCGGAGTTCTGCCACGATACATACACCCAAACACACGCACAGGTGAACACACAGAGCACGCACGTCGGGAAATGTGACTAAAAAAGCATAAAGACCAAAACACACACACCGGCCCCGGCGCAGCGTGAGGCGCATAACACACAGCAGCGCAAAATTCTTTCCAATCATATTTCCACTGTACAGCTGATATTAAGCAAATGAAACCATCAATATGACGTTAGTGCATTTTCCTTGTTATGTTATGTTTCTAGCATTAAATAACCTATTTCTACAGTCTGGAACTTTCCAGCTGTATGTAGAATTATTTCCTGTGCATTTGGAGACATCATGTAAAAGGGTTAATATGAACAGTGAGAACGTCTGTGCGCATTACTGTAGGTGTCCACAGAACAAACTTATTATTTATTGCTGATTATTAATTGTCCCCAACACAGATTCAGGATCGGTCAGAGTGTGACAGTAAATTACAGTGGTGTTCCGATCAATCGGCCACCGATCATTATCGGGCAATTTCCTTGAAAAGTATGTGATCAACGTATTTCGATCAATGCCTTTCATTGCCGATCACAAAAGGCGATCAAATGTAGCTCATATTTTGCAGCCTGCAGAGGCCCTGTGTGCGGTGTAGTGTCCCCACTCCCCCTGTCCTTCACACTGCGCAGGCACGCGGCAGCAAATCATAAACAAACATGTCTGCCATGTGGAACTTTTACACCATCTGTGAGAATGATGTAAAGTTTGCATCCTGTAACACATGCAACGAAAAAATACCTCGTGGGGGAAGCTTGTTAAAATGCTTCAACACAACGAATTTAATACGACATTGAAAGAACAAACACTTGGCGGAGTATGGTGTTTTTAAGTGTTTTTCAGTTGTCCTTTTGACTGAATAGTTGCTGCATTGTGCCTGCAAGTTTTTTGCATTTTTTCTCTTGAAAAAGTAAGTAAAAACATGTTTTTGTCTAAATTAAGGTGATTTTATGGTTCCTTTTTTCCAGATCACATAGCCAGTAGCACTCATCATAACTAAATTGAAAAATTTACAGCCAATCCATGTGATCGGTATCGGAATCGGCAGCTAAAAACCTGATCGGAGCACCCCTAGTAAATTATATTGTGAACTTTTCCACACACTGTCCTCGTGTGCTGCATCAGGAATGTCTGCATTAGAAATTATTTGAAAATACACAATAACCACTGCAAAACTACAAAAACAGAATTGTAACTAGGAAAAGTAGTAAAGGTACGGTGGTCAAGACATTTTGATCGAAAGAGAAAAGCAAAGGGAAAAAGACAAAGCTCAAATATCTCACCTGTGGAATCATACCTCTTGAAAAATAAAACACTTTCCTCTGCTGCCCAGAACAGGATTTAACCACTTCACCTGCAGTGCAGCTCTCCACAGAAACCATGTTCAACCACTCAGAGTAAAACTAAAACTTAATCAAGGCTGGTCACATACTGAATTAATGATGATTACTCTTACTACTCCAGCCATAAAAAAGGTTGCCATACAGTGTATGTTTCATATCTTTCAGTTGAGCTGCAGTGTACAGTTTTGTATTTCCAATCAGATCTCAAATCAGACCAAACAAAACAAGCACGTTCACAGATGGCACAGTGATGTTTGATGTCCAGTCAAATAAATGAACAATAGTTTAAAAACAGTTACAGCTGCATGTAAGTTAGCCCTGCACTCCCATTGGCTAATATCAGCCTCATTCTCAGATTTCTGTCATGCAAAATATCCACAATGACAGCTCAGTGACACAATGACAATATTGAACATGTAACAAAAACAATATTGTAACGGCTCAAAACAGCTAGAGTCAGCAGTTCACACTACAGAATCAAATCTGCACCCACAGTGCAGCTGCAAAGTGGCAGTCCTGTGTTGGTGCTATTGTCCTGGAAGCTGCTGAATGCCCACTGTCCCTTTGTCTTTCTGGCAATGCTGGGACACCAGCTGTATTGGGGCGTTCCCATTACAGTTCGCTATCAAGTGTCGCGCCTGTTGTTCAATCAGAGGCTCTAAAGTGGAGAAGCTGAGAATGTATAATAATGGGGTATTCATGTAGACTTGGTGGAAAGGGTTCTGCTCTTTGAGGAAGCTCTCAAAGAATCAGAGCAGAAGCAAGTGTTCTCCTGCTGGGAGAAGTAATCCCCCACTATTAACCATACAGCATTAAATATTAGTTACATAAACAACATAAAAACACACGGCCTCTTGTGCCAAGTATGTAGTAGGAAACAGTATTTGTAAGCCTGGCTGTCTGCAAACACTGCTGAGGTTGTGGGATCAGCATAAAACCCACAGTACATTTAGACACAGTACTGTTGGTGTAAATGCATCGTATTATCCAGTGTGACCTCAGGTGAAACCAGTGAGTTAACAATGAGCACTCTGCTTGTTATAGCTGCTGGTCCACACAGCACCCAAATGCAAGCAACTATGAAAATACTAAACCAGTATTTCCCCTACCATTATACAAGGCCCAGTTCTTCCCGGGTTCTGACCCAGTGACACCAGTGGACAGAGAGAGCGCGTCAGGAAATATGACTTTTAAAGCATAAAAACTAAAACGCACACACCGGCACAGACTGATGCACATAACACACTGGGAGCGGCACATTGTTTTTTTTCCAATCATATTTCAACTGTACAGCTCATATTAGGTAAATGAAACCATCATCTTATCTGACTTTAGTGCATTTTCCTTGTTACGTTTCTAACATTAAATAACATATTTCTACAGTCTGGAACCTTCCAGCTGTATGTAGAATGATTTCCTATGTGTTTGATGTGATGTGAACATATGAACATCTTCACAGCGAGAATGTCTGTGCGCATTTCTGCAGGTGACCACAGCGCCACAGCGTCATGTCAACTTCCCACTGCAGTCAAAGAGTGGCTTATTCATTATCTGAAAAGCAAAAACAAATACAAAACAATGTGCCCAAATGATCTTAAAATGACTTATCACTAAGTTGAATCAGTCATTATTTACTGAGCAGTAAATCAGCTCTTCTACTAAGGTATCACTCTCCCATTAGCTGGAATATATTCTAATCAGATGATGCACTACCTGTAGCCAAGTCAACTGTGAATTGGGTACTTTCCCAGAGGTTGACATGGTAGCTGCAGGGTACAAATAATCATCCTCGGCCTCTCTGCAGCGGAGGGGAAGAGGGGCTGCAGGCCTATTAACTTCAAAGCTTTGTAGGCATAGAGGGGGAGGGCCACCAAGCACACACACACATTCTTTGCAATGTTGAACTTGACCCCTGAGGTTGCCACACACACACACACAACACACACCATGTGACTGCTGTCAGCTGTGTGTGTGTGTGTGTGTGTGTGAGACAGAGCCTAATATCTGCTTTAAATCCTCTCAAACTCAAACTGTTAAATTCCTCTACAGCAAATCCACTGAAACCCATACAGGCAATCACAGATGCTCCACTGCTTGACAACTTACAATAAACAGCATGTTATTTCAGCGCTTGTCTGTCATCTCAACACCTTCACAACTAAGCAACAGCTATTTAGATCTGACATGCAAAGATTCAAAATAGTCCTCCCAGACCGACAGAAAGATTGTCTTTGAAAGCTACTTCAAAGTAAACTTATCTATAGATGTTTACTTATTTGTACTGTGCATGGTCATGAGGGGCTGGAGCCCATCCCAGCATGCACTGGACAAGAGGAGGGTTACATCCTGAACATATTAACAGACTATTGCAGTACTGATAATATGACTATAGCTAATGCAGGTTAAAAAAAAAAAATCAAACCCACAATCACCTTACTATAAACACTGATCTGCCCACAAGGATCCACACATATCAAAATATATGCAGCTATACGTAGAAACAGAAGCACGTGTGCATCAGGTTTACACTACAGTATATGTTTATACTTGTATATTGTTTAGTGGTGTTACAGAGTGATACCTCTTACCTTCAACAGACAATCTTTGGCTACATATAGGGTCGTTAGCAATTCACACACAGCGCACACACACTGACAACAACACGTTGGTTCTGCAATCATGATATTATCAGTGACCAATGATCTTGTCTGCTGTTGAGCATACAAGTGACCTACAGGTACAACATCCTAGGGGTGGTATCAAATATACTCAATGTATCTCGACTTGTTCCACGTGTGATATAGTAAATCACTATATCGTAACTATCGAGTATAGATTCTAACGTTAAATTGACGGCATGTACTTCGCTTCGAGTTTCACTTCTTTGCCCCCTCACAGCAGACAGCTCACTCCCCCGCCCATCCAGAAAACCCCTAGCGCATGCGCCTTATAACAGCGGAGGGAAGCAAACTCGCGGAGAGAGGCGTGAAGGCCCAAGCTATACCTCTAGAAACCTCTATTTGGTACATGGCCGCAGAGAAAGAAAATAATTATTTTATTTCCGTTTTCACACGACACAGTCTTTTATTTTGAAACAATCACAGGCATGTTTACAAATGGAGCGCAGAATCTTCCGGCTTTTCAAAATAAAAGACTGACAGAGTCTGCCATCTGCGCTCCATTTGTAAACATGTCTGGTGCATTGAGCACGTCTGTGCAGCATGAGGGTCAATTGCTGGTGATTACAAATGATGGTGGCCTTTAAAGTAAGTTTGAGACTGTATAACTGTATAACACACCAGCATTTGAATCGCCACAATAGAGAACAGCTTTTCAATCGAGTCAGTGATGATTTTGTGGATACATAAGATCACACATTTCCGAAGCTATTTAATTTAGGCTATTAAACTACTGAGAAACTACATAGTCACAATGGAAATAAAGCCCAGAGGTGGATAAAATACACAAACTCAGAAAAATACGAGTAGTAAATACTCACGATTCTCTATTCTAATAGTAAAAGTAACTAAATAAAAGTACTAGTAACGCACAAGTCAAAATGGTACCTAAATAAACTCATTAACAATAATAACATTCATGAATATTTGTCCATACATGTAAACAGGACTGTTTCATATTTGTGTCTTTCTGTCTCTATTACCTAACTAAGGAAGACATTTTCACTCACTGCTCTTCTTTGTCCATTTTGTCTCTCTTTCAATTCACAACACTGATGAGCCACGATTACATAACTGTACTACTCCACCACTCTTCTGCTGTGATTTAATAAGGCCAAATAATCAATGTGTGCTGTGTAGATAACATGACTCAGCTGCCTGCTCTCCTAACTAACCATATTCTTGTGTCCTGTGCTCAACGTTCCCTTCAGGGAAACCAACACCGAGGCCAAATTAGCAAATCCAGTATATGCTGCCAATGCCGTCAGCTGTCAAATAGCAATCAAAATTCCACACATCTTAGCTTCAGCAAAAATTGGTTTATTTTTTTGGTCATGCTTCAGTTCACAAAGTTGTAAAATACACAGGAAGTTAATTACAGCCATGCTTTCAGCATCTTATCTGTTAAATCCTGCAAAATGTACAATATCTCTGCTCATTCAGTGCTCACTAGCTGTGATGTATATTCACAGTATCTGTACAAATTTCTATACTGTGTGTCTGATGTTTGCATGTTTAAGACCAACATCTGTAAATGTTCTCTGTATCACTGTGTTTGGCTTTAAGAAGGTTTTGTTCTCTCCAATCAGCATCAGTACAGAATATTTGGGGGGGCAGGGGTGGGGGGTGGGGGTGTCCACATCTGCTGGATGCTACATGTCACAGTTCCTTAGATGTGATTTATACCTTACAATACAGTTTGCCAGTGTAATTATGATTTATATTATTTACTAAAATTGAGCTGCCTGCTGAAACAGTTGAGCATGTGATCAACCAATCGCCTGCTCCAACCCTTTCACTTTTACTAAACAACCCATATTACATGTGCAGGTGTGACCCTGATCTCAATGTAGGTCGTCTACAATGGATACAGGGCTGGATTTTTACACCAGTGTTTGACAAAAGTGCGGAATAATACCACTGAGATATTTTGTTTTTGGCCAGCACCTGGTCATCCATCCATTATCTATACAGCTTATCCAGTTCATGGTCACAAGTGTGCAGCTTATGACGCTGATCCATGCTGTGCTGTTACTACTATGTTACTATTAAGAGTTTAAAGTTTTCACTACGGTTTCACTATCTGGTAACAACAGTCCAGAACAAAAACCCACATCATCCCTTCACAGTTACTTCATTGTAGCTGGTGCACAGGCATGAAAAGACCACTTAAAAATACTTTTCCATGTCTTCCAAAAGGAGAGAGAGGGAAGATGTAGGGATTGGGGTTCCCTCCAACCAGTGAGCCAATCACCAACTAGTTTCAAAGGTAAAAGGAAGCATGATGCAGCTCGAAGACTGAATGAGTTGATTTTTTGTTTCCAGGAAAGTGACACCCAAATAATGAACTAGCTTCACTTCCAGGGTTCTGATAAAGAACAGAACAGACCTGATAAAGGACGCATTCATATACAAAGCTAAACAGGGCCCACAGACAATCTGAACATCCATCTCATGAAGATGCACCAACTGTTACTATGTCAGCGTTAAACAGCTGCATAACGTACGTGTTAGTGGCCACAAAGAATACTCTGTTTAGCAGGTTTCTGTTCTCGACACACGGAGGCAACCTCAACTTCAAGACTGCGAACAAAGAATGGAGGATGTGTTAGCTCACATCTGCTGGTAAAAGTTGCACTTGAACACACCACAAAGACTGACAGCCAGCTGACTGCTGACATGCACATGTGGGAGAGGAAATAACTGACTGATAGTACTCAGTGATGCTAATCAAAGAGGAAAGAGAACGATAAAATAGTCCTGTCGAGGTGGCAAAGAAATATATATCAAAATATACACAACATATTCAGCACACTCAACACACCAAACACTGATTAAAGACAATGGTGCCCCACACATCTCACAATCTGCAGGTACTGCAGGTACTGACTCCAGATGTTTAGCTTTTGTGTAGATGAATATTGTCTTGTGAGTCTTTTTGTTTGGTAGCAACCATGAAGTCAATGTGTACTAATAAACTCAAATGCATTGCAGTATATTAAATAATAGATTCAGCATCTCCACATACACACATATCAGTTAGATAACCTAGTTTAAATATTAGCTGCACTATTTGATCAGACGACAAAGGCAACAACAAAAAAATGCAGGCAACAGTCCAACAGAAAATATTCACAAGAAATGAATAAGCTGTTTGCTCAAAAACAAATGAGCTGCATCAGTTATATTTCAGTTAATGCATAAAACAGCTTAAGCCTGTGTAAAGTGTGCTTAAACACAGGCTTTATTGCCAACCTTTTCCTTCATACCACTGATACTCAAGGCTTATCTGGGACTGGTACATTGTGTCATTGAGTAGAGCTTCACAAGGTTGGCAAGTGGCCCTCCTGGGTGGGTGTGTGTGTGTGTGTGTGTGTGTGTGTGTGTTCACCCATCCCCCACACCGCCCATGGCCTTGGAGCAACCAGCTGCACTGCACTGTAGTAAGCTTTGAATAAGATTGACATAATAAATCAAATATGATAAAGTATAAAGCATGTTGGCACATTTAGAAACCTGCTATGTGTTGCAGCAACATTACTTTAAACTGTGGTAATAATTATGTGCTTGCAGAGAAGAACATCCCAAACAGTGTAAACTATGGGACAAAATGGTAACTTATAAACACAGGTTTCATAAGTAGAGTGAATCTCAAAGTAAAAGAGAAATAAAAACATGATTCATTATTTCTATTACTTTGTTATGTACTTGTATGTATATATATATATATATATATATATATACACACACTAAATAAAAAGTTATGTAAGTAAGTTCAGCAATTTAAATTTCCGTGTTAATGCTAGTAGTGTGAAATATGTTATAACTGATATGTTCATGGTTGAGATTAAATACCACTAAAGTGCTTTTAATTTTAAATCTAGCAAGAGTTGCAGGAAGGAAAGGGCGCGCTCACAAATACAAACCACGCACGAGAACTGCCCCACGAGCACAAGCACGCCGCTCGCGCGCGCGCGCCTACTCACGCGCTGACGCTGCCCATCCCCCACCCCCGAAAGAAAATATAAAAATAAAGGCTCGAAACGGCGCAATAATCCAGCCAAACCTCGCACAGGCACACATATGTGTCCGCTCTACACGTGGGTATCATTTATAACGACAATATTAATGTAAAAAGACGATAAACACTCACCAGAAGCTCCAAATCACACAAGGGGGGTGCCTTCTCCTCTGTACTCCTAATATGGAATCTCCTCCTCCTCCACCACCGTTGTTTTCTAGCTCTAATTAAACCTCGAAAAAAGCGTTATAACGGCGCTTACACCCGGCCAACCGATGCTACAAATCCCCAATGACCGATGTGTTTTGGATACACGGGCATATATGACGGTAAATCCCCTTAAAAATGAGCTGGATGGACAGTTGGGTCTAGATTGTAGGTTTGCTCGCTAGTAGAGAAAAGAGCCAAACGGTTCAGTAGCAGCCAACGGCTTCAGACTGAAACACAGAGCAGCCGACCCGCCAGGCGAAAATGAGCTAGGCCTGAGCTCCTCTCTGCAGGAAGCACGCTCCGCGCTCACAAACATCAAAATGGGTGTCGCAGTATGGAGGAGGACGGCGGAGCGAGGCTCGGCTTGGCGGGAACTCCTCTGAAACAACGTCCAAATGTTACGTTTCAATAAAACGTTGCCCCTTTAAGATGTTACACTTAATGCGCATGGATTCTGTTATGGCAGTTGTAGGCGTGTTAGTGTGGCTTGTACAATTAAAAGATACTGAAAATTAAAAATAAAACTACAATATATTTTAGTGTCTCACTATATATATATATGTATACTGGTATCGAATTAATTCTGTGTTAGGAACATTTTACATATACAGTATATGAATATATTTTGGACTTGTGTTAAACAGTGGGGTTGACCATAAGTCTTCTGATTAATCATTAAGCCTCTAGTCATCAGTATTGTCAGCATTAGGTTGGTGTGAAACTATAACCACAGTTACAATAAGAAGAAACAATCTTTTCTTTACGTTTTCGTTTACGATGAAAATAAAAATTCATCACTCATAGCTGAGAAAGGGTGACAGCTGCACTGAACAGCTGTTGAAG
>JAUBNQ010000020.1:2859092-2880803 GCA_032353495.1 Ctenopoma kingsleyae | reverse complement strand
CTGCCAACTAGCCACCATGTGGCTGCTTCCATCTTGTCACTCGCTCAGCCTCCGCCATCTTGTTCACCACCTTGACTCCACCCTGTTGCCATATTACTCTGGCCCTTTGACACACTCCATTGGTGTATCGCGCTCCACTTCTCAGCCTCGGCCTCTCTTCAGCGATATCCACTCGCTGGTTGGGATTTCCTGTGCATGATGATAACCTCTTTCTACACCACATCTGCAGCGGCCCCCTCATGCCTGTTTTATCTTTGCTCCTCTCAGGACGCAGACTCCTCTCTCAGAGGAAAACCTGCAGCCCTTCTGCGACTCATTCTCACCATCGACCCATCCAGACACAAGTTCCTCTGCAGCCCTTTCCCTTCTCTTAGTACCTTTATAATAAGAAACATCATTAAATCTTACCTGTGCTGTCAGCATCTTCTCTGGGTTCAGACAAACAAAAACAAACAATGCACCATGTTCATAAGAGTAAAATATTCTAAACACAATTTTTCGTCGCTCGGCTTTCCCATTTACATCATCAGAGCAGCCAAAACCACCATAAAGGTCTGTTTTCTACTACTAGAACTGTCCAGAACAGGGCAAAGTACTGATGCAATACGGCGGCACGACAGATGCATTTCACAAGACCAGATGCAATATCTAAATACATACAGTATATCTTTCAATAAATGTGCTGTTAACATTGTAGGATAGTCATGGTTAAAAAAAACAGTGTTTTACACTGGAATAAAATGTTGCTCTTCTGTGGTAGAGTCCTGTATTTTCTGATCCATCCCTCCAAACCATCCTACTCTTAACACTGACCTTTTCTCTTTAAATACTGTGCTACATAACTTTATTTTGAAGCAACCTGCAGACACCACACTAGTCAGAGAATAGTAAGAATGTTGTTAGCTGCAGTTCTTTTTGTTGAATTCCACTTTGTATAATGATGATATTGTGTTTGTAGGAACCCAAAGTAATACACGTGGTTATTGTGCATATTGATTTAAGTCTGCCAGCGTTCATTAATGCCATTTTAAGAGAGATTTCTTTTTAGGAATTTGTCCAGGAAAAATTTGGTTCTATATTTTTGTATTTGTTCAACAGATTGTTACATGGTATACTGCATTGCGGTGCTGTCGTGCACTCAGGTGATGTCCTTGGTGAATTAGTAGGAGGTTATTTGCATCTCCAGATGGCTTACTTATCAATAATTCATCATGTTTTGAATACTTGCTGTATTCACACTGTTCTTTCTTTTCTGTGAAACATATAAATGTGAATATTCTTATCAAAACGCTTCTCTGGAATACTTAGTTACCCAGATCTTTGAAATGCAACCTGGCTTTGACAGTGTGATTACTAGCTTTCTAACTCATTAACAGTAAAGCAAATGTTTAAAGGTCAATTTATTATTTGTCAAAACCAGCTTTTTTTCATCATACGCACATGATGATGATACAGTTTTGATGAAGGTTTTAATGATTGTCACAGAGATTGTGCACATCTGTCAGTGGATTGAGAATTGGGATGAAATCTGTTGGTATTCTGTATTTTTCTTCCCGTGAAAAGACCAAAATTTTAAAGACTACAGGTAAAGTGTGTGGTCTGTTACTACCGTACTTTTGAAGTCGATGAGTCATATTTAAATAATGTACCTTTATACAACACCTCTGAGAAATGTTCAAGAATTCTGTTTGGAAATTCGTAGGAGATGGATTAATAACTTTATCTTTCTGTCCTGATGAAAAGACAGGACAGCTTTGTAATTTGACTTGACACCTTAGTAGTAGTCACTAATCACAGGAGTAGTTGAGGAACTATTTTCGTTGACATGCTGACACACTATCTAGCTGGGATGCAGTTAGTGAGTCTTGTAGCTGGATTACATTCTTGTGAGGGTTAGGGTTAGGGTTAATACAGAGGTAGTAAGCAAGAGTTGTGCCAAATTGTAGTGTACAATAACAACACAAGCTGGACAACGCATAGCAGCTGATATATAAATGCACAAACGTACAGTATCAATTGTCACATACACCAGTAAACCCAGACATCTGTGTAAACCTAGTGTTTCATTTTTAGTAACAGCCAGGCAGAAACAACTATTCATTTGAGCTAGAGCACACAGCCTCTGGTCTCCTAGGCAACAGGCCAGGTTTCCCGCTGTAACAAATCGCTGAAGCCCATTGGTGGGAGGATGAGGAGCTCCCTGCAGCATTCCCATGGCAACCAGCTCTGTGGTTTCTGAGAAATGATGGCATGATTTTTTTATAACTCTGTAACACCAGGCTCACCCCCATACTGCCTCTCACACATACAGTACATTTCATACACTTAGTGTACACACCTCGTTCCAACCTGTCTGTATTCTCTAACTAATCTACTGGTTTGTATTTTTCAAACTGGCTTCACGTTTCTATTAGTTCTACGTTAGTGGCTTGCAGGAAAACCATGGATATATTACAAGATTAGTCAGTCGTGATCTTGGTGCAGGGTGTCCTTTCAGCTCTGCAAACATTTACATCTACAGAACCACTGGGTTATTTTAGGCCTGGAACATGCTTCTGCAAGTCCATCTGTATCGTGTCTACACAAAGCATTTAGCTAAAATAGATAGTACAGGAAGTAAAGACTTAAGAAGAGGTCATCAGTGGCCCACTGAAGAGGAATGCAACAAGATCCCATCATCATGAAGTAAAACCGCACAATATTCACAACTAAGGGAGGAAGTGTGCATTAATTGTAGTTTGTTCAAAAGCTTAAAAAGGCTGAATGAATACATCTCTATAAGTGTGTTGTTTGTAAAAAGCACTAGAGATGAGATTATAGGGTGGATTTCTTTATTCTGTATATACTTTTATTCTGTGTAAGGTCTTAAACTTTATAATGTAAAGTGCCTTGAGATGACTTATGTTGTGATTTGGCGCTATACAAATAAAGTTGATGTGAAAACTAAAAACGCCAATGGAAATATGCTTTGTATAAAGCAATTGCAACTGGATTATGTTTTATGTTAACATAATGAGGATGTGTTGTAAAAACTGACCGTATGAATAACATTTATTTTCTCACCAAAATATCTAATCTTGCAGAAAAACAGTTTGTCAGCAGTTTGTCTGACTACCACTACATTAGTATGTTTTTTATGGTTTGGAGACTCATGGCAAGGTAAGAGGAACACTGTGGTCTGGCTTAACAGAGAAAAGCTTTACAGTGGGTTCAGACATAATGTGTTTATTTACTTTTAAAGGAAGCTAAGATCCTTCCCTAACCTTAACCAGAGTGCACTTGATGTGGATTCTGGTCTGTGGTATTACAATCATGCACTTTATGTGCATCCACCCCATCCACCTCCTTCTGTGTAATTTATTGAAAAAAATATGTTACAATGGAACAGAATCTATCCAGTGACAGTATATACTACAAATATTATACCTGGATTAATTATCCTCAAATAAAAGACAGAAAGCAAACCTGGCAGCAAATAGCAAGTAATTTCAGAAGCAGCCAATGAGTCATTTTTTGCAACACACTGTGCCTACACCAGTAGGCTGCGGTTTGGATACATCACAGAATCGATACGCTTCTCTTATCATGAGTGTAGCTGTCCATGGTGCCCATGTATCATGCGAGCTACATACCTTTTTTATTTTCAAATCTACTTGCATACAACATGCTTCTAACCAAAATATTTCTTTCCGTCCAGCTTCCAATGCTACTACACCTATACTCACCGAGCTGGGGTTACAAAATGTAACCAGGAGAGCATGCACTGTTTAAACTTTAATCGACCACATTTTTATCAAACAGATTAAAACAGAAATATAAAAAATTAAGCTTTGTTCTGCCAGCAATGCATAACTGACATTTATGTACCAGTAGAGCCACTACAGTCTATGTCCAACAAATTTGTACCACTGGTAAATAAAATGATATTCTGTATTTGTAACAGTGTATTGAGCAATCCCACACACAAACACAGAAACACACATACACACTGGGTAATCAGGCCCTCTTTGATCATCCAGGGTTGACTCAGTGGTTGCTATGCCAACAGGCAAGAATAAAGCTTTGAGCTGCAGTACTATGGCTTTCAGGACTGATGCAACATTTACCACCCCCCTACCCCCACCTCAATCCCCCGCTAGCACTCTCTCTCCCTTTCTTATTCTCGCACACACACACACACACACACGCGCACACACACACACACACACACACCAGTTTCTTTTAGTTTTTCTCCAACTGTTTGGTGGATTTAGTATTTAGGTCACCGTTTTGTGGAAGGAGAGAGGGGGGAGGGAAGGAGCATCCCGATGTAATGGTTGGTATTTACTGGTCAGAACACACACACACACACATACACACGCACACACACACATTCAACATACTTGTGATCAATACAGTGCTGTTCTACTTTCTCAATCCTTACAGTCTTTCTATCTGTTAATTTGCCAGACGACACATGAGGGATTGTGGGAGGCCAAGTATCTTGTCCTCCTTCGTCTTCCTCGCTCTTGTCTCTCTGTATCTCCATTCCGTTTCTTCCTCCCTCCTATCTAATGTAGCATGACCTACATTTGTTCACGCTTTGGCCCTTTGATGCCTCCTTGTCTTGTCTTGTCTTCTCTTCCTCCTCCACACACATTAAAAAGACACACACACACATATACACCCACACAGTCCTGCACCAGGATGGGGGTGGGGTGCAGTCACTAAGTCCATTTAGAGTTGTTAAGGGTGGAGTTCTAAAATAGAATACCAAGCTAAGCCCTGAGTTAACCTTGTTTCACAACACTGCCTGTGTGTATGCATGCACTGTATGTGTGTATGTGTGTGTGTGTGTGCCTGAAGGAAGGTTGTGGATGTAGTGCCTCCTATGGACAAACAGCAACTCCACTGCAGTCACATGCATGACTCCACACTGCCCCCTGCAGGGCCTTGTTTAAGAGTACAACCAGGTTTCATGTCTGCTGCACAGTCACATCACCTCTCTGCTTCCACCACGTGGTGACAGGCTGACTGCAGAGGAGTTCCTGTCCACACACAGTGCAGTTTTAGATGCGGTGATCCCGTTATTTGACAACAATCTTTAAAGTAGGAGATTTGCTTTAAAAAGACAAGTTAAAACGAAGCAGTTGACTTTGTTGATGCTAACAATATATGAAAATATCTGGTATCTGGTGCACCGTGGTCATCGGTGTTAATAAATACAAATACAGAAAAAAATGTATTGCTGGCAGATAATTAGTTTATTTAATGGTCATATTAACGTAGCACTCACTGATTTTATATATAATGATGAGGAACTACACAGCTTTATAGCTTTATAGCTTTATAGCTTTCATGCTTTGCTGCGAGCATTATCTTGGATTTGACTAATGGCCTTTACAAAGGCACCAGGAAGGAAAATACTGTAAGGGGAATCCATGTGCAAAATCCATAAAATAAACATTTTAAAGATGCAGCTGTGGATATGGTTCATATTAAGAGGCTGCATCACTCTTGACTCTTTCTATTTAGTTTTCTCAAAGTAATGAAGGTAAAGTACTAAACCAACACAATCACAATCACAAGCGATCATTACACACTTACTGTAGCTGGCCGTTATTCTCTAAGTCAAAGATCAGTCAAACCAAGCAGTCCGGTTGCAGTTTACATGCATATTTGTCCAGACTCAAATTTTAATCAGTTCATTTTCATCATTTTCTTTGTTTTAATATCATATTTTAAGTGCCCGAACTTAAGGAAAGTGAAAAACTGAATCATAGTTTGATCTGGATGGAGTAGAGGGAAACATCTCAGAGCTGTCACCCTCTCCCACCATCAGGGAAGTGAGCAAAGCCTCCACTTCCTCCAATTCTCTTTCTGTTTGCTTATTGGATTGCACTCCATCCTGTTGTTCACATGTTTGTGTGCGTGTGTGTAGGCAGTCCATTCAGTCAGTCAGTCACGCTAAGACATGAACACAGCAACGGCATGCTACACCAGAGGAGCTTCAAACAGGCCAGTGCCCATGGCATCCCAGGGTGAGCTGACCTCTAATGCATGTTTTCATTCCATGTAACAACCCTTTCTGCCATATTTTCTTTTTTGTCTAACACAGATATAAAAGGCATATTTCTAACTTTGTGAAATATATATATTATACATCTAGTTTTTGGAAGAACTTTGAATGTAGTAAGAGTAGAATATCATAGAGACAATACAGTATAAACATGAATATACTATAAATATGTGCATCTATAATGCCATAATCAGCTTTTATGTCAATTATCATACAAAGTGGAGAATTTAACCAATATTTGGTGTGATATTTCCTTTAAAATAGCACAAAATCTTCTTCTGTGGATATAGTCTGTCTCAGTATGTTCTTTCTCATGCTGCAGGATGAATCTAGGAATGATCAGATATCTTCCTAAATGCGGGATGCTGTGTTTCAGGAGGTTGGCCACCAATTGCAGGATTGGCAGGGCTGGTTCGTATGTCAAAGTGTTTTTGACCAAGACACTGAACCCCAAGTTGCTCCTGTGTGTGTGTTCACTTGGAAGCGGCTTTGGACCAAAGCGACCAAATAATTGCATGTGAATGTAATGTTGGTGTATCTCCTGCTTATAAATTCAAACAGGTCACAGTATTCTGAAGTTCTAGCTTTATGTTTCATGCTGTGTCTTAGCCTGAACAGCTTGGTCTTGTAGATGTCTTGTAGATGATTTGTCTTGAATGAGGTTGCATTGGTTAGTGTGTTTAGTTTCTTTGTAGATGATGCCATTCTCTACTAAACTAATTATCTTTTATGTTTAAAACTGGACAACAAACATTCATTAGTTAACAGTTATTAGAATTACTATGCGTTCAACACAGTAGCAATTATTGCATAAAGAGTCAGATATTTACCTCAGGAGTAGGCGGAGACAAGATTTTAAGTCGTCACTTCAGTGTGTTTCATACTGCAGACATACTGCAGAAAATGTGTGATCAACTTATCTTGTCCAGCCCTTTTGTTGCTGTTGTTACTCTCTCAGTCTCCCATCTCCTCCTTCTCACTCTCCCTTTTCCCATCAAACACTGTTTCACTCCCCCCAGATCCCACAGACAATCATCATCACACACAGATTATTAGTGTGGGGCAGTGTGGTTATTATGGCTGTTGCTCTGCATTACTGTGGGAAGAATGGAAAGGTCTGTCTGGGCTGCTCCGTCTGTCAGAGACAAAATATCACGTGTTGGCTCAGCCTAGAGGACTTTTTTTTTTAAACGGGTGATGACAATAAAGTGCAAAAATACAAGCATCTGCTACCACGAAGCTTATTTGACTTCAAGAACATTTGAAGGTAAGTTTGGACAGGTTGACTAAATGACCTGATTGCATTTTGGAGTTTGCTTACACTACATAAAAACTGTGGGGTGTTCTGGATGGATAAACAGTAGGTGGAGAAGTTCTTCCTTCTCAGTTGTGTAGTGGCTGACTGTGTGAATCAGTCAATTTCTCATGTGATAACTTTGCCTACATTATGGCAAACCCTTGACAAAATTTTTTTGTTATCATTGGGAAAATGTGATTCCCATTCTATGAGGAAGCAGAATACTTTCTTGTGTGTCCTAAAGTTGGCTGCTCTGGAGGTACACATGACTTTTTTTTAAAGCTGCTAGAATTCATATTTTACAGCACACCATATTGGATATATTAGCTTTATAATGTTTTTATACTGAACAATCGATCATTTGTAATTGGTCATAATGATGATGCCATTGTTAAAAATTCTGTAGCTCCTATCTGCTTGATGGAGCATTTTAGCATCTTTCATTGTTGGCTGTATGGTTGCAATTACAATTTATTTTCACCATCACCACCCTCATCAGTGTTGGTTTGGCTGCACTGCGCACTACCTGATCAAAACCAGCTGACTGTGGACAAAATTAACATTTAGCTGCTAAAGAGCTACAGTAGATTCTTCTTTTCTGAGGAGCTGTTCAAAAACCTTTCTTCTGTCATTTAGAACATCCTTCCCTGCTGTGTGATATTTGTAAGAAACATATAAAAAACACTTCTTCCAAAATTGATCTCACTTGACCTACCCCTGTAAACTATAGTGCAGCTGATGTCCTGACTTCCCAGCAGCCTGGATGATGTTAATGGTACCACGCTGTATGGAGCCATCAAGTCTGGTTGGAGCCATTAACACCAGCTCTTTGTTCTCCTCCATCATTAGCATTCAGTCTGGACCTCACAACTTACATGAGCCCATTTTAAACCTATCTACAGCAAATCACCCCCTCATTGTTTCACGCGTTCTCACACAAGTCGCGTGCCAATCATACCTTGCTAATGATTTTCTGCTGCAGTAAACATATTTTAAGTGGAGTAAAGTACCCATCGGCAGCCGTGTATGAGGTTATAAGTTACTGGGCAATGGCAGATTTACAAAAGTCTTTCTTATATATTGCTGGGTTTGAAACTGATGACCCTGTTGACCCTGGAGGAAAGTAACCAAGTAGATGTGCTGATGTATGGTACTTAATTTTGAGATATTTCTAGTTTATTTATTTCCCTTTTCTGCTAGTTCATACTTCGACATTTCAGAGGTAAATATTGTACTTTTACTCCACTACAATTATTTAATATCTAAAGTTACTAGTTACCTCAGAATGAGATTAGTAATACATATACTATAATCATGAGAATTCATTGATCCCACAAACCAATCAGCAGTTTTTGTGGTTGATGTAGACCAGGGCCCCCAAATGGACGGATGTGCCGCCCCCAACCAGATCCGCTTGTGTTATCAATGCTTATGCTCACATTGTGTAGTTGCAAACTCATGTGTTCACCATTCACAGAAACATCAGTGCTCATTTAGTACATTCATGCACAAGGCTGATAACAGAGTATTTCTACACTGTGGTAATGGTACTTTTCTTAAGTAAATGGTCCGAGTACCACATGACATATCTCAAAGTCTTCAGAAACTGAACATAATTCTTGACAACTGTGGCAAAACAAAACACACTGGGCTAAAAAAATGCTCCATATGTCAGGTTTGCAAATAAAACAACCTGATGTTTCACTTTGTGTTTAATCTAAATACACTGTAACACAGTTAGAGGCGAGTACACCAAGTGAAAGTTATAGCAGCTGTTCAAGTTTGCTTTATCCACCACTGTTGAGTTTACAAGAAGTTCATTTTACTGGAGCTTTATTTTATAAGCCATAACTCTTTGATTTTAAACAAGGCTGAACAGCTGTGTCACACTCTCCCTGCCTGTTCTGGAGTCAGTCATAGCTTGCAAAAGACAACAACTGCAGGCTACACACACACACACACACTGAACACACATGGCATTCAAATAAGCTTCCAGGAACAGAAGTGTGACGTAACCGCTGAGATGCGCCCTGTGTGCGTGTATGTCACTGCACCACCTGACGGTCCAGCTTCCAGGAAAGCTGTGAGTTTTATGACAAGTGGCTCATGAACTGTTCAAAGACAAAGCCAGCATGACTGTGCATGTGTGCGTGCATGTATGAGGCTGTGTTGATGTTTAAAGATGCATGGTGGGCGTGGGAGTGATGGGGGGGGGGCTGCTTGCAGTATGTTGACAGTATATGACAGGATGTATGTGCACATCAGAGAACATTCCTGTTGAGGTTTTAACAACACAAGACGCGTATGACCTTTTCAACAGTTTAAGAAAGATCAATAAATAGACTTAAAGGTCCATCACCATCTGATCGGCCTTTAGGCAAAACTTTTATGTTATACACAGTATCTATAGTTACACAAGGGACAACTCATCCCATAAAAACATGTCTACATTAAATGACTACTTCTAGAAAATTGATTGCACAGATTACATCAGTTTCACCTCTTCTCTTGTGATTCAGTATAGCTTTTGTTGTGATATTGTGCCAACGGATGCTGAAAACAGCACACTGGTACACACAAAGCTGTTATTTCAGATATCTAATTTATAATAATAATAATAGTCTGTCATGCCTCTAATGGTCGAAGGCACTGTGTCTCAGACTGTTGCAACCACAGATGACTGTTGAAATGGTTTCTACAGCCCAGTATCCCTTGGACACGTGTCCATATTGTACAACCCATCTCATGTTTGAGTCCAGTGGCAATGTTTGGTGTTAGTGTGACCTCTATGTACCCAAACAGACAGTTTGGATATAGTCTATTTGCAATAAACAAGAGTTTTCTTCAAACTTATTAATAGCTGGGTCATGCATACATCTTGAAGAGTACAGGGTTTTGTCTCATACATGTTTTTGTCCACTCCGGCCCACATCCACACAGCTCAGCCACCTCCCACACCCACACAGATGCTGATGAGGCTTACGTACACTACTCTTAGAGACCTGACACCTCACGCGGAGCAGCAGTAAGGAGCAGAGCCACAAGATGCCTTTAACCTCAACCACAAACACTTGTGGGTTTGTATTTTGAGAACTGATGGATCATTATTGACCAGCTGCTGTTTTTATGGGTTTTCAGTTTTCACTCCATTATCTGATCCTTCCATGGAAACTTTTACAATCTAGTGCTGCAGTTCTTTTTGTTTCCTTTTCCTGATGCTGAGATGTTTCTATAGTTACTTGTGAATTAGGGCTACAAAGATTTCTCTCTCTCTGATAGAGAAGACTGGCGATCATTCCCTCAAGCAGCAATGAGAACATTTAAGTATATTTCAAATATCAAGTCATAATTAGGAAGGTAAAAAGGTAAAGAGGAGTCCATGGCTATAAGTTATGCGTGAGAGTGCCATGTTGGGGGACAACTGCTCCAACAGTGTGACCATTAACTTTTGTCCAACACCACCATCTGAAAGCAGGTGAGCTCCATTTCATCATCACTACTTATAATGGACTTGTGTAAAATGTAAGCTGTATTATGTGTTTGTAAGATAAGATATTATTATTGGGTACACAAATCATTTCAAATCTAAACTGAGCCATGACTGACAAATTAGTGAGGACTTGTTTTTTTCTATTCAGTACATTATATACAACATTTTTCTTTTAGGGTATGTTGTCATGAAAGCTGGAAGTTAACATTTTGAGGCTGTATGTACATCATGGCTCTGATGAGGGATCACATAATATCTCAGGTGCTCTCTATATTTTTTGACTCTGCCCCTCAGACAGTCTGAGTTTGCCACTTGCTGTCACTATGCTGCAGCTAAGAGTGTTAAAAGGCCTGTCTTAAACTAGGATCTGGCCAGCATACATACAGTGCATAAGCAAATATTGATTCAGGCACCCATCACTCACTGCCTTATTACTTTTATAGAACAAGCGTGTCGGTTTATGCATGCATGTGTAGTGAAGCATGTTTCAGTCAATATTGAGTCCTGTAGTGTTGACTGCTTCTGTTTTAGCAGCCAGGTGCCAACAGCCTCCTCATGATTTGGTCCTGTTTGTTCTGGTTCATGCTGTAAGTCCCACCTCATTTTTTTCCAAACTCGAGGTTGAAAACATGGATTTAGTCTTGTGTGAAAACTGTAGAAACCAAATGTAATGATAAATCATTGAATAAGTCAAATTCTTATAAATGATAAAAATCTGTTACTGACCTCAGTCAATAGTAAGTCTCTATTCAACCCATGGTTTCCTGAATTTTAGAAGATATACAGTTGGAAGGTAAAGAACAAATCTTTTTACAGTACAGCTTTGGTTAGATTTATGCACAAAATGACTTTGAAATATCATGATTTGGGTTTAAACAAGTACTTTTGAAGACTTTCACTGCCACGATTACAAAAATAAATACATTAAAATGAACAGTGGTCTTCCATGTTGTCTCCATGTGGTTTTGTTACCTTTCCCCTACGTCGACATCACAGCTATATACCATTTAACTTTCTCCTAGAGGGCAAAAAGACTTCTCACTCCAAAATAAACATGCCGTTTTATGGCATTTGAGAAAAGGACTAATGCTGTCTCACCCGACGGATAGATGTCACTTTAGGATTAACTCTGCTGGCTTCGGTTGGCAGTGACGGTGTTGTTTGACCTTCATGGCATCAACTTTTACGATGCAATGTGTAAGGGAATGTTACATGCTATAGGCGCCATGTTCACATACCACTTCATGTGTGTTAAAGACACACCCATGGACACGTGTAGGCATGCAGTCAGTCAACACACGCATCACACATAAATCAAACCAACACATCTAGTCAGAGTAGTGTGACCTTTATGTAGAGAGGCATGTGAGACATATAGTATAGTATAGTAGGATGCAGGAGATCAGAGTGTGTGTCCAGCTGCACTTTAACTTTATTAAACCTTAACCACAGTGTTTCAGTTACCTAACCACAACCATACCATGGCCTTAATTATTTGCTATAATTGCTCGTTCCTGTTTTTAATTATACACAATTGTCATGTGCAGATACTGTACAAATTGAGTTGGAAATGAGTTTTGTTAACAAAACAAAACTCTGGTGAACAGAGAAAGAGAAAGAGAAAGAGCATGCAATGTATTTATAGTTATTTCGGAAAATTTCCTGGATTGTCTTTAACATCAGATCATGTTGTAAGAGGTTAAAAAAATATGTTAATTATTATCATAATGAAAATCTACAGTCATGCTTCCAGTCTGTGAGGCTGTACCAAGGTACAGCAGTGATTTAAGCTAAATGTTAATGGCATCATGCTAATGACCACTGATTAATGATGTTCATGATAATGATAATGATAATGCCAATCCATCCAATAATTTATGACCAATTTCAGTCTACATCAGTGCTGGACCAACAGGTAAAGTGTTCTGCCCTAAAAAGAAGTAATCCATCACAGAGATGTGATTTATGTGTAAGCAGGTGGCGCATGATCCCATCTCTTCTTACAACAATGTTCTTCATTCACATTGTTGATTTTCTTCTCTCTGGAACATGGGAGTTAGAGATCATGTGTGGAAGACATTTGGCATTAGAGTTGGTACACTGGTGCACCACTGTCATCTTAAAATTACATTTCTATACAACTAAACTGCAATCACAATTATGTTTTTGTCTGGAACGTAATTGCAGCCCAATTACATTTTCTATTAAGAAAATTAGCATATGGCCACAGTTAACATAAATGACATCACAAATATGGTGATAGCTAACATCAATTAAACAGTCAACATTTTTTTATCCACCAAAATCTAGTCTGCAGCATCGCATTTATGTTTCTGAAAAGAAGTTCTTGTAAAATGATTTGTCATGATGCGAATCTCTAATCTTTATGAAAAGAAATCATCATTAATTCAGTTTGTTCTTCTAATTCCCTGACTAAGCTTAGCTTTTCTATAAATCTGAACTTTTGCAGTATTTCTACTTACTTTCTCTAGGACCAACAGGACAATGGAAATCAGATGTATTTTTGACTAATAGTACGTGTATATGTTTCATAGGTGTGTAAGCACCTCTGGTAGCCACAGTGGACTACAATTCCCACATTCCGCAGACAGGATGTTTATGTGGACAGGAACTAAAGCACCAGATGGGAAAAATAACCACAGGTACAGTACAGAATCCTGATTCTCCTGTGTTTGCTGTAGAAATCCAACTTGAAGACCTTTAGTAGACAGGTTGAAAGCAGTTAAACTGCGAGTTGAAAAGTAAGAGATGCATGCACTTGATCACTTGATTTGAAGCATAACTAAAGTAGTTGGAGTTGAAGAACTAGAAACAATTAAAGTGTGATAAAGAGTGGAAAGAAAATCAGGAGATGAAGAGGGACAACTAGCAAGGCTTTTTCTGAAACTCTTATATGGAGGTGAAGGGTAAGGTTCTAAAAGTTATTTAGGGATCAGACACATAGATGCATTAAAGATGACAATATAGCTAGTGCAGAAATGCTGGAACATGAATTAACCCAGTGCTGAGCATGACAGACATGTATCAATGGGCTCTGTAACAATAGGCTTACAGGGACTGGTGGAAAACTCTTAAGGTGCATCTTCAGTGTTAACCTTTTACAGATCCATCTACCAAAGGTTTTGGGAGTATGACGCCCTGGATAAAAGGAAGACAGTGACGGCCCTGAGAGCAGGAGAGGACAGAGCCATTCTGCTAGGCCTCAGCATGGTCTTCTGCTCTGTCATGATGTATTTTGTCCTTGGAATCACCGTACTGCGCTCTTATTCTGAGAGGTAATGATGCTTTGAGGCAAAAAACACACTACACTGCTAGGCTGTGACCTGAGTCTAAATACTTTAATTTCCGGCAGTGTGTGGACAGACGAGGTTAGCTGTACTATTGTGAACTCCACCATCATTTGGGATGTGAATTGTTCATACAACTGTGGAGCAGAGTGTCGGAAGAGCTCCCGTTACCCCTGTCTCCAGGTCTATGTCAGCCTCAACTCTTCAGGAAAGGTGATCCGGCTGCTGCACAACGAGGAGACACAGGAATACAACCCTGAGGTACTCCACAGCTGAATAGTGCTGCTGTTGCTTCGTGTACTTTTTTTTTGCTCAACTTTCATAAATCTAGTAAACCTTTTCTATCCTCTCCTTCAGTGCTTCTACATCCCAAAGTGCCGTAAGGACTATGCAGCCACACATGCCATAATTCAGAACATTTCAGAGCGTCTTAAGTCTCAGCACACAGTTCAATGTTTCGTGGACCCCACAGAAAGCACAGACTGTGCCATTTTGACCCAAATCTATGGTGGTGCTGCAGTATTCCACTCTCTTTTCTGGCCAACCTGTACCTTAATCGGAGGAATCGTCATCATAGCCATGGTGAAGCTGACTCAGTACCTGTCCATCATGTGTGAGCGAATAAGCCACATAAAGAGGTGAATGGTGGAAAAGATGTGAGTTCCAATGGAAGTTTCCATCATATGGACAAAGGGACAGCTGGAGCAGCTTCATGGGGCCAAGACTGAAAGGGTGAGGGAGGGCTGAGATGTGGTTCATCTGTGAGAAGTGAAAGGCTGGGATTCAAAGACAGTGACAGAGACAATGTAAAAGCAGCTACAAAGAGGAACATAATATTTTTCAGACAGCATAAAAATCCAGGAGTGAAGATATAAGTTCAGCTTGCTGTAGCTGGTATTGATCTTCTGATGCAACTCTCTCAAAGAAAATGAAAACACACGTATTGCCTAAAATATCACACTATTCCTTTAAAGGCAGATATTTGCCTGATACCAAAAAGGGCATTTTGGTCCATCTGGGTCCACATGAAACAATGCGTAATGATGTACTGTACCCGAGTGCTAGGTTAAGAGAATTGAAAGTCTGGGGCCTGTCAGCCACTTTATCTGACATGTACTGACACTGTGAACACTTTGTGAAGATCACATAAGACTTAGCTGTTTGGACTCTTGGAACGTGTCCCATCTCTGTTTAATAATTGCTGAACTAACCCTGGCTAACCCTTCTGCTTCTGAGTCTGAGGTTTGTAAAAGTAACTTGTGACATCAGCTGAAACTACAAATTTCTGGAAAAGACATTGCTTTACCAGGTAGGGAGGGTTAAGCCAAAAATCACTATTGGTTGCATCATGGGAAATGTAGGATACTGTTATGTTGGGCTTAAAGTCAAAATCTCTTTTAGTGTATGGATTACAATGCTAAATCACTGGGGTGAATATCATGAGAAGAAAACCAATGAACCCAATGTTTTACTATAAATCTTAATTTGAAGATACAGTATTTAGTTTAAATTTAAGCTAAACAATGATTCCACACAGACTGATTTGACATTTTCTCTCTAAGCATGTTTTGTCAGATATTTGATTGTACTATGAAATAAACAGTTAATAATGATGTTTGACCCTTGTAGTTATTATTTGTAATTTATTTGATGCTATCAGTGTTTGACATGTTGCCATGAGAACTGTTTTATGATGACTGACAATGTCACAGGCTCTGTAAAATTCATCTGAATGAGCTCTTATGCAATAATTCTCAGTTTATAGTGTCTGAGTTTTATATCTATACTCATGCCTTCTCTACACACTAGGGGTGAAGCAGTTATTAGGCCTCACAGACCACCAGAGTGCAGTATGTTTATTAGTCTGCTGGTGATATTTACATAAGACAATCACAACTGTGGAATTAATAATTAATAAGAGAGCCATGTAATTTTCTTCAAAACAGGTCATAAAAAGATCAGTTTATGTGAGCGTTGCATGCACTGCTGTCTTTCTTCTTCTTAGTTGAGACAAAGAAGAAAGAACCTGCAGCTGGAGTCATGTCACTCATGTTTCTAATTCTGCTCTTTGGATTGGTACGTGGAACACTCTGCATGTGAATATAACATAACTACACACAGTATATTGTATCTTTATCTAGAGCTAAGTTTTAAATGTTGTGTTGTCTGCTAATAATCAACGTATGAATTGTTTTCTGTAAATGATTATTCCGCTTTTAAATGTATTTCACAGACAGCTGCCAAGTTAACGGCAGAAACAGGTAAGTGCAGCTGAGGCAGGACTCAAAATCACTTCCTCCAATCCAGCAGTAATAACATCATTTCCACCCCAAATTCTGATACAATGATGTGTTATTACAGTGTATTGTAATGCAACATATAATGTAGTCTATTCTTTATGTGCAGAAACTGATGTTGATCAAGGCCATGACTGGGACATCTTCAACATTAATCAAGGTTTGTAGACCCTCTTTTTGCTATATAATGACTGCTAATAAAGATTCTAAGGACTTCAAGGACTTCTATCAACTAACACAATTTTCCCTTGCAGGAGCTGGGCTGGACTTGCTGGAGGGAGATATTGAACAAGATGAAGTAAGTTAGCCCCCTCTTTTCTGAGATGTCAGCATCACAATTTCACACCGAACAATCCAATGTGAAAGGCGCACAAATATCCTAAATAAAAACATCAGGCAACATGCATTAACTCCTAAATAAACCAAGAACAATACACTACTGGGAAAATGTACGCATGGCATAATAATGGAACTACAAACCAACATGAAAACATCATCCCAAAAGTGAAGTGTTTCTGCTTTGCTGCTTTAGGGCTTGGATATTGTGTCAAGTTTATCAAATCTTCTAACAGGAAATATGACCCATATTATTGTTGTGAAAGACATATAATTTAATTAGCATATATAGGAAGGCTACCAATTTAAAAATACATGGTTACAGTTATTTGATTTATGTTGATGTTTCTCCTTTATCTTTTATTAATATTAATAATTATTAGTTTTCTTCATTGTCACCAGACATTCAGCAGAAACTCGATCATAGGAGAGAAGTATCGCTGGCCAACAACTGTTCCCTACTACCTAGAGGACAGTCTAGGTAAGCCACTGTGCTATGAAAACTTGTCAGCACTGATGATGTTAGTAGGATGCTTGTTCATGCTCATTTGTCCTGTGCTGTGTTGCATGTAGAGATGAATGCAAAGGGAGTGATCCTGAAGGCGTTCGACCAGTACAGACTGAAGACCTGCATTGACTTCACACCATGGAAAGGAGAGGAGAACTACATTTCTGTGTTCAAAGGCAGCGGGTTAGTAGAGCATCAAAAGAAATCATCTTGAAAGTTGTATGTGTCTCTATAAATTATATCACAACATATGGTACATTTATAATAATAACGGTGCATGTAACACATGTTTAAAGCTGCACAAACTGATGTTGCAGTGTCTCTGTTGATTATGCAACTTGAGCTTAAATATAGCAAGTAAATTACATTTTTGGTCGAACAAAAACTGCCACCTTTTTGGACTTTTTGTGCCCAAAGATTTAAGAGGATTCAAAAAGCTTGTACAGTGTAGCGCAACGTTCTCCAGGACTAAGGTGCTACATACAACAATTCAGGACTACACAAGAGTGTATATAGCTGTACTAATTTAAAAAAAGCTAAGTACAAGTGTGCGCATGTAGCTGCAGCCAACAGAGACTTGTCTTGGATAGCTCAATTATTAAGAATCTGTTCTTGCATATGCGAGTCCTGAGTTCAAGACCTGTGTAGGCTGTTCTTCGTATATATATATATTTTTTTTTATTATTATTTGTCCATTCCTGTGTGGCTAAATTTATATTTAAAAACAACAATTGTCACAATTCTAATAAGAAAATTTCTAAAACAGCGCATTTGTAAGTAACCATTGCTGTCAAATCTTTTCCTGAGAGACCTACAGGATTCTTTATATCATCATATCTATCATATAAAGGTTTGGACACCCATGATATATTTGTTCTTTCTCCAATTCTGATATATTTTGCCATATTTTCTCCACTTATTCCCAGACATTGTCACTGTGTCGCTCTGTCAGGTGGAGGTGTGTGTGTGTGGGTCAGCTCAGACTGGTGCAGTAACCGATGAAATGGGGCTGTGGACGGATCTTGGCTGTAAAACTACCAACTATCGCGTTTCACTTTATTGTGAAGAGAATCATGAGGGATTGATAGAGGGAGAAAAGCCCAAATAAACAACTGCACTTTGGAAAACGAGCTCAAAAACCCACAACTGATGAAAATTGCAAGGAACTTTTTTTGAGCGCTTGAAACTGCGCCCCCTCCAATGAGTGGCGCTCTAGGCGACCGCTTAGTTCGCCTATGCCAAGAGCCAGCCCTGGTGTGAATAGAAGCAAGATATAAGCTGAAGCTGAAAAAACGTGTGTGTCATCATGTGAATGTTGTCCTTCTATACAGGGCTTTAAAACTTTAGACAAACTTGGATCTCCCTTCTCTCCCTCTCTGCAGATGCTTCTCCTCTGTAGGCAACCGCCGTGTGGGAAAGCAGCAGCTGTCTATTGGTAGTAACTGCGATCGTCTAGGAACTGTTGAGCATGAATTTCTGCATGCTCTGGGCTTCTGGCATGAGCAATCCAGAGCTGACCGTGATGATTACGTGGACATCATGTGGGATAGTATTGAACCTGGTAATACTCTGCTTTTGCCCTTTCAGTACATTTTAGTAAAAATCAAAAACAAAGCACTTAATGTCTGATATTATTCCTTCCTCAGGTAAAGAGCACAACTTCAACACATATGATGACACTGTGTCCACTGCTCTGGGCGTTCCCTACGATTATGGCTCTGTGATGCACTACAGTAAGACGTCCTTCAGCACTGGCTCTGAGCCCACCATCGTCACCAAGATCCCCCACTTCATGGATGTGATTGGTCAGAGGATGGGTTTCAGTGCCAGTGACCTAACCAAACTCAACCGTCTCTACAACTGCAGTAAGTCATTTTGTCATTTTGTACATCTATGCTGCAACAAAATTACTTACACAATACACAATACAATACACAACAATACCAAACAGCATAGTGAGGACTTTTAATACTGACTCATTTTAATACTGTAGCTAAAATACTGATTAGTACACTACTATTCAAATATTTGGGGCCCACGTAGAAATTATTTTCCATGAAAGCATACGTTTCAACTGTGAAAAAAAAAAAAAATCTGATTTTTAAGAAAATCCATTTAACAGTTCATATAAAACATTACTACAATCCATTTATTGATCACAATTTGTTTAAGGAGGAGATTTTTTAGGGAAGGGAAGGAATAGTGTGATTAACATTTTTGTTTACGTAATTGTAAAATAAGATAATAATCAGAATTCAGTTGGAAAATTATGAAGCCTCCTAGGGGTCATGTAGTAGAAAAAATATTAAGGCAAATTAAATTTTAGAAAAATTAGGTGAATTAAATGGTAGAAAAAATATTTTGGTTGAATGATAGAAAAGAATTTTAGTGATGTGGTAGATCCGCCAGATGTAATCTATGAGGAGAACACTGACTGGCATCCAAGAACGTAAAGTAGTAGTGCAGTACTTTGCATGTTAAAAAAGTATTTTAATGCATTCCTTCGGATTTAGCTATGGGAAACTTGGGCAGCCTCTCATGGTGGCATGTTGCAGGGGGCTACTAGATGGGGAGGAAGGTGCGGTGCAGGGGAATACAACAATAAAACTAACAACATCAGTCACACTGGAAATTCATTCATAATACTGAATATACAGTTGGACATTGTTGGATTTTCTTTACGTTTTCTGGTTTTCTAGAAAAGCACTGATAACAGAGCTGACTTATAGAGGCAGACAACCATCAACATTCACATTCGCAGTTACTGGCAATTTACAAGGCACCGCTTTACCTAATGTGCATGTCTTTGGGTGGTGGCAGAATGCTGTATCTGGAGAAAGGAAACACGGGAGAACATGCAAAGTTACACAGAAAGACACCTGGCCGACTGGTGGATTCAAACTTGTGAAATGACACCTCTATCCACCAATATTTTAAGTTTTAAAATATCTGAAATTTAGTCAGGTCACACATACTGAGATACTTGAGGTCTAAGCAGGCCACTAAACATACAGCAGCATTTTTAGAAAGGTACAATTCTTACAAATTCGTCATCCATGTTGAACTATAACGCACATGCTTTAAAACTACTGAGATACTTCAGTCAAAAACAGATTTCCCTGGAGTTGCTTTGCTTTCACTGTGTTTCTGAAATTACTGAGAGGTGGTGGAAGAGGGTTAGGGTATTCAAATCTGTCAAACCATTAACCATCATGTGAGGTACAGTAAATAGGATAATAATAATAAGTAAACCTGCACTGGCCCTTTGTATTGGAGCAATCAATAACCTAAATCACCTCATAAAATAATACTTTGTGTTCCACAGTAACCTAGCAGAGTTGTATAAAAGATCAGAGTCCATCTGACTTAACCTGAGTCTGATATATATATTGATAATCTTGGGCAATAGTCTATAATAACAATTTATCAAGAACACACTTAAATTAGTAGATAAAGATTAATATCAGTAAGTTATAGCATCTCATCCACTGCTGGTTTGCACAGCAGTCATGTCTCACTGCCCATGTTCAGCTATATTTACTTTGTTTAGCTCTTTTGCAAGGTGACCTACATTTGTTTAAACTTTTGCTTTCTATCTGCAGTCACCCTCAGTTACCCATCTAGATAACACTGTATCATATCAGCATTTTGTTACATCATCATTAATCAGTCTCCACTTTGGCCTGCAAAAGGAGAATCATAAAAGGTACACAGGTCAATAATTCACATAAAATTAATTAGTCATTATTCAGAATGATGCCTGCTAAATGATATAAAAATAAAAATAATATTAAAAATTTAAACATTATCTATAAAAATTATGGAGGAAAACTTGAATGTTTTCACCTAATATTTCTTTACAGAATTATGGTTGATTTATTTCTGCTTTTTTTTTTTTTTAGACTAATTGACTGCAGGACTGGGTGAATACTGGTGCAATCCCTTATTTTCAGTTGTATATTTTGAATTAATTTATAATACTTGTAGAGATCACTTTTTACTTTGACTTTCTTACATTTACTTACCTCAAAAAAGGTTGATTCAATGATGGACAAAAAATTGAAGGTAATTAATAGAAGGTTATTAATTCAAAATAAGCACTCTAGGATTTGTACTGGAATGGTGAAGATAGTTCATGCAAATGGGATGAGATAGTGTAGAAGACTGGATCTTTCTGATTCACTGTGCTGTTTCAGTATTTTAATAAACACTGTTTCTCTCCACAGCCAGCTCTTCTACCTTTGTGGACAGCTGCAACTTTGAGGAGGAGAACATCTGTGGCATGATTCAGGGACCTGGGAACAAAAAGTGGGAACAACAAAGTTCTGCGAGTGGAGGACCTGAGACGGACTTCACCAACATGGGCCAGTGCAAAGGTGACAATTTGACTTGATACCCCTAAAACACAGGTGTCAAA
>JAUBNQ010000020.1:2818941-2832493 GCA_032353495.1 Ctenopoma kingsleyae | reverse complement strand
AGTATATCTATTGCTAGCCTTTTAATCAGCCTGAAATCTCTGAAAACAGCTTTTTTTGCCCCCAACAGAGCTTTGAACAGTGTGTGTTTCAACTTGCTGACAATCTCACTTCAGTAGACACAACAGTGTGATGGATTACTGTGACCAAATTGTTGAGTTGAAGACGTGTTTTGAAGTCTTTCAATAAAATGTTGTCAAGCCTGTTTGTTGATGAACACATTCAAACGTCACGTCTCTTTGCTCAAACTCTTTCGAGACATTTTGCTGTTTCGCCGATATCCAGAATATGATCTAGCAAATGAAGACTATACGTATGTGTTAAATGTGTGCTATTAAATTGGCATCATCATTTTTCTTACTGTCACATGTGCCACTAGCCTGAAAAAATGTAATCTGGCTGTAAGTTGCATCATCAAACACTGGAAAGATTCATGAATCGAGTCTAATTGTCATCAAATAGACTGCAGTTGTTGTTATCTCATCTTACATGCCTGAATATTTTTGATGTTTTGTCTTAAAATATCCTAACATAAGCATTGAAAAGGTTCTGACATGTCATCCACTGTGAGTCTTTTGCTACAGGCAACCTCATGTCCCTCATTACTGTCAAACATAAAGTACAGTAGATTGTTTCTATAAGACCTTATAGAAAATAAGCTCAAATTCCATCTGCAGAGAACAACTGAAAACCAGAACCAGAACAACTGGTTATTAAGTCTGGATTCATACTCCAACGCATTCATAATTATTTTATGACTTGCGGATTTCCCATTTCAAGTAGTTCAAATTAGATTACACTGTAACGTAATGCATATAAGTGAAACTCTCCCGTCAACTGCTATGTCACATGTGCTATGATTAGCAGCTCAGATGAGTTCTCAAACAAGCGCTGGTGCACAGGGATTTCACCTTGGATTTTGTGAAAGTGTTAAAAACTGGTGGAAATCATCCTGAGAATTATTTTAGGGCACAGCTAGTTTTTGTGAATCACAAGTTCTTTGTTTGAAACCAAAGGCCATAAAGTTTGGCTGCAGGGGAGAGGAAGCAAGTTACGGGCAAGCAAATCCTCTCCTCTGCGGCACTGGGTGTTGGTCTCTTTGAATCGGCAGTGCAGAGTGCGGCTCTGAGAGATTTATCCATTCATTTGTTGTGGCTACGCTCGAATGCACCCAACAACACACCATTTCTATTTTATTCTACTACTCTTTCACTCTGCTGGGTGGCTCAACAGAATTATGTCCCCAGCGATAATTATCAATCAAAATTATGGTCTGAAAAATGGAGGCGGAGGAAACTGCTCACTGAGATGTTGAGAAGGAACAGAGCCCAAAACAGAAGACGTGTGAACAGAGAGAAAGCAAAGAGAAAGAGAGAGGATATGCATCTGTGCACTGTAAGACAATTCCAATCAAATTATTCTAACAGACACCAACTCGGTGTGGACAGTCTGCACATGGTGAAACTTTTTAACTGCACAAAGGGACCCAATTTACCCTTTGCATATAAAGTTCAGGCACTGCCACTTTAGCAACATTTCCATGTCAAACTTCACTAAAGCTGAACTGATGCAAAGGCACCAAGTAAATGTCCCTCCATGATCAAATCCACTGATCATTATAAATGTACTGAAATCATTTGTCCAAAATATAAAAGTTACAAGTACAGTGAATGAAACCTTGTTCTGCGAGACTGTCAAAACAACCCAACAGTACAAATGTGTCAAAACGTGTGCATAATATGATCTGACCCCAAGCAGGGGAAGAATGCTGCATCAATATTTGTTGTAGGTGATGACACGCTGATGAAATACAGTATGATGAATGTACCTAGTGTTGCAGTGGTATTATCAACAGGTAAAATCCAATGTGGATATAAAAAGCTTAAGCATCCACAGCAGGTTTCATATATGCATGACCCATAAATCTTAAAAGAAATGTGGAACTGTGGAAAGATTGTTCTATAGAGTTCTTGAGTGGGCGAGGATGAAAAGTTAAATTCATAGAGTTCAGTTATATATGTGTATATATATATATATACACATCTCTATATATCCATCCATCCATCTATATAATAACATATAGAGCCCATATGAAATAGAACACTTACTGGACTGTGTAATATGCTCCTGTGCTATAATTGTCATGCATCACGCATTTATCAAACTATAAGCATGTGGTGTCCAACAGGCTCTGTACATGTTGTGGGAGAAAGCAAAGCCTGTTCACAGTGTGTTGAAATAACTGTGAAATGTTGAAATGTTATCATGAATCAATAAACGGATCTCCCCTGTGAAAAACCTGCCATTATAGAGCATTGCTTTGCCACACAACACTGCTTTCAGAATCTACTGTGTAGGTTGGACACAAAACAAAAACTAGGGCCCGAAGCTCATACAGTAAATCTCAGAGAAGCATCCCAGAGGAGAGAGACTTATTGTGTGGAGCTGCTGTAAGTTGTTTTGCCAGCAGCTGATCAGTAAAGTACACCAAAGGTCAGACACAACTGATTGTTGGGTATAGCTCAGTAAAATCTGTCATGAGTGTGCAGCTCATGCGGCAGTGCAACAAAGCATTTTCTTTCTTTCCTCTTTATCTTATGCTTGCCTCTTCATTTTATATTTTTACATTTCATCTATGTTCAAATTATTTTACAAGCCATACAGAGATTAACAGCATCAATTTACTTAACTGAACCAATACAGGAATGATCAGATCTGATGAATATTGCAACATGCACATTGCACATTTCAACATGCAAATGTGACTAAGGGGTAAAGAAACCTGAAAAAAAGTATATACAGGAGCAGGAGTGTAAGAGAATAATGTACTCACCAGAGGATGTTGAGTACAGTGCAGGTTGTCAGACCTCCAAGAACTGCTCTTCGAAACCACAGGATCTTGACATAGGGAGCAAACGATAAATGGTGACCAACATCCTGCTCAGGAAGAATTACAGCAGAATTTTGTAAAGCGAAATTATCATTCCAATACAAAAAGGTGAGTCTTTGTCTTTATTTAAATCTAGTTTATTTGTATGCAACTAAAGAATGTTAAATAGAACCTTTTATGTTTTGTAAAGGAGACTGACACACCTGCAAGGTTTTACCAACTACACCCTTTCCTTTCAACACAAGCCCTGTGCAAAGAAAACAACACATTGTGTTTTCTGAAGTTTAACATCTTTTGAGGTTTGACTGGAAATCTTTTAATTCTGTCATCTTGCTGCTCTTTGTCTGAAATACTTGAACGATGCCTTCTTCTACAGCCACTTATCTCACTATGCTCAAGTCCATAAACATAGAAATATGGAAATGCGGTTTGTGTTATTTAACTGCATTTTCATTTAAATGCTTTCCATTCTGTTCACTTAATGTTAAAGAATAACTCTTTGTCTCTTGTTGGCTTGTACATTTTATTTGAGGACACTCTGAGGACCACAAATCTTATGGATTAAAATAATTTCCATGGTGAAGAAGAGCCCTTTTGTGACTGCACAGTAAGTCAACAAAAGTCTACAGGATGTATGCATACATATTTCCTTGTCAACAGTCAAGAGCATATTTCATGACCAAAATCAAACATGGAAACGTCCGTCATAGGCCTCATAAACAGAAACGGTACATTTCAGTTCACAAGGACCAACAAATTCTCCCTACCTGTCTACTAAAAATTATGTTGGTATACGACAATCTGCAATCCCAATTACATTTTAGTAGAGAACGTAATTGTTACATTGTTTTGAAATATATTTTTTTGAATGAATGACGCGCTACTAATAACGCGAAGTGATTTGCAATGAGGTGGTCGGAGGGCCTTCACTGTGCAGGACTGACACACCAGAGACCCGAGTTCGACAGCAAGGTCCTCTGTGAGGTTGGGTTTAGGCAAGAAAAGTGCAGAGGTTAAGATTAGAGAAAAGATCATGTTTTGGTTTCATTTTTAATACAGACATTATTTGTGTGAAGTGACATTTTATCCATTAACCAAGCCCACACTCTTTCTCTGATCCTAATCCACTGCTGTGATACCTTATCCCAACCATAAACATATAACACAGTAGGCTGATAATTGCTGCTGGTACAGTGATAAGTACACAACTCCTTTCCAACTCCTGACCAACAAACACTCATCCGTGTTCACTGTAACACCTGGAAAAACTGTGTTATTAGGTTGTATTGAGTTGTATTTATCACTGCACCACCTAGGTGACTATAGTGTGAACAAATATTAACATGAAAATAACTATTAGCTAATAGCTATTTACTGACTTACAAGTGATTGATACAGTATGGACAGATTATCTGTTAATCATTAACTAAAGATTTGTTAATTATCATTACACAGTTAACTATGGTGTTTACAAATGTATTTGTAACATGTTAACATAACATTTCTTAATCACTTACAATCATTTATAAATGTTTTGTTCATGATTAGTTCATTATTACCTAATGGCTTATAAAGGCATTACTACTGAACATTATTATAAAGTGTTACCAACACTTTAATAACACTCACATGCCTGGATGTTGGAAATGCAACGTCGGATATTTTTGCCGACAGAAAATGTTGTAGATCGGATATTCTGGTGGACAAAAATACGTTGCCTGTGATCATTTCATTGATACGTTTAGTATTGGCGTTTTTGCGACTTATCATTTACGTTAAATGTGGACATAATGATCATTACATTAACAGAAAACGCAATTGGGTTGCAAATATGCCCTGCATAAAAACGTAATCTCTATTGCAGTTTCATCGTATACAAATGTAATTTTTAGGAGACAGGGTTGACAAGAACTGTCAGGTCTATAGTGATGATTAGTGAGGGAAAGGTGAGCCAGGGGCGTAACCAAAGTGAGAGGTTGAGAGACCAGGGAACCAGGCCAGGGAGTGTGGCATGACAGGAATATACAAAACGAAAGAAAGAGTTCTGGGACAAAGTTCTACAGAATGCGAAATTCTCAATCAAAATTATGAGAAGAGGAAAGTGTGGAGAGATTAAGGATTTGGTTTGTGACCCAAAGCACCGCCTTACCATCTGTCAAATGTAGAGCTGTTTTTTTCTGGCTTGGGAAAAAGGGTACACTTCCATTTATGGAAGACTTCACTGCTCAGTGAGAGACTCCACAACAAGCAAGTTGGCTGCAGTGAACTTCTGGGAGAGGATCAGGGGTGATACTAAGGCTTCAGCTTCAACAAAATATTGAATGTGATGATTTTGTTTGAATTCATGTATATCTTGGACCCAGAGAACTCAGTGGCGTTTCTGCACAGAATTGATGTGTTGCTTCCTCTGTGCATAAAAGAGCTCCAGGTTACGTTTCAGGATGCACTGTGTTAAATGACAATGGATTTTCATTAGGGTAGCATGATGTTTTCTCATGCAGTGAGGCACTTGAGGACTCCAAGGTCCCATTCAACAGGAGTTTCTGAGATTTTTCTGAAGTCCATGAAATCTTTCCATAATATTATCGCTGTAGATGATTATAGTCTTAAGTTTCTCACTATTTTTCTTGAGAAATTGTTTTTCTGAACTGCTTTACAATTCTCTCACAAAGTATGACACAAGGCGATAAGCCATAACCCATTTTTGCGTGTTGTCCTTGTTGGCTGTTCCATTTATACCAAATCATGATATGTTCATTAAAAGAAGTACTACTACAAATTAACAGAAAGAACTGTACTGCTGCCAATGAGTTGCTAGACTGGACCTGTTGGCCCACATTTGTATTGCCCAGCCTGCGTAGGTTCATAAGGTGGATAAGAAAGCTGACTGAAAGCTTACTGAGGCCTTTCTGTCTTTCACTGCAACCAACATATAATGTTCTTTCTCAGTGTATTAATGCTCAACAGTAACAATGCAGTGCATCTTATGCCATTTCTGAATTCAGCACAGTGAGTCTACAGATCCTCAGGATCTAGTGGAAGACTAGCTTTACCTGTGTTTTGTTGTGTGAGATCTGTGAGAAAAGCAGAGGCATCACATTCACAATCCCTCCTGTTGAGACAGAAAGAGAACAGCAGGTCAATCACACAGATTATACGATAGCTGCCTTTGAAATTTTTGTTTTACTACATGGAGACAAACCCTTTATGAAAAATGTTTTTCTTCTTATTCAGATGCCACATCTATGATAATGACATTTATGGAAATAACGGACATCTTGGCAGCTAATCCTATTAGAGGTATTTGAGTCTTGCTTGAACATAAACCTAATTCAATAAATTATAGAAATTATGAATCTCTTAGAGATCAACATTCATTAATATTATATTTTCAAAAACTTATTTTTCTGAATCACATACAATTACTGAAAACAGCGTCAACAACCAGTGGTTAAACATATGGCACTCATTTAGTGTAAGTAAATCTTAGTCTAAAAGGTTTTAGATTGTACTGTACATTTCTAATTTACACTGCTCAAAAAATTAAAAGAACACTTTGAAAATACAGAAGATCTCAGTTGGAAAAAAATCATGCTGGATATCCATACTGATATGGAATGGGTAATGTGTTAGGAACAAAAGGATGTCACATTGATGATTCATTTGATGAAAATGAAAATTATCAACCTACAGAGGGTTTAATTCGAAGTCACCAAGAAATTTAAACTGAAAAACTGATGCGGCAGGTTAGTTCAATTTACTGAAATGTCATTGCAGCAACTCAAAATGGTGCTCAGTAATTTGTATTCAGTCGCCCCCACATGCTTGTATGTCAGGGCATGCTCCTTATGAGATGACAGATGGTGTCCTGGGTATCTCCTCCCAGATCCTTACCAGGGCATCACTGAGCTCCTGGACAGTCTGAGGTGCAACAGATGGACCTAAACATGATGTCCCAGAGATGTTCTATTGGATTTAGATCAGGCGAGTTGAGCTTCATGGTGCCAGGCAGTGAGCACAGGAAGCGCTAGAGGATGTTGGGCCCTCAGGCCACCTTCACGAAGTCTGTGTCTAATGGTTTGGTCAGAGACATTCCCACCAGTGACCCGCTGGAGGTCACCTTGTAGGGCTCTGGCAGTACTCATCCTGTTCCTCCTTGTACAAACGAGCAGATACTGGTCCTGGTGATGGGTTAAGGACCTTCAATGGCCCTGTCCAGCTCTCCTAGTGTAACTGCCTGTTTCTTGGAATCTCCTCCATGCTCTTGAGACTGTGCTGGGAGACACAGCAAACCTTCTGGCAATAGCATGTATTGATGTGCCATCCTGGACTGCCTGTGCAACCTCTTTAGGGTCCAGGTATCGCCTCATGCTACCAGTAGTGACACTGACCCTAGTCAAATGCAAAACTACTCAAAAGCAGTCAAAAAAAGATAAAACCATTCCTGTTTTTGGGGTCGTCTCATTGTTGCCCTTTAGTGCAGCTGTTGTTAATTTCATTAACACCAAAACAGCCGACACTGATTAACAACCCCCTCTGCTACTTAACTGACAACATCAATATCTCAGACGTTTAACTGACTTGATACTATATTCTGATTAAAAAGTGTTGCTTTAATTTTTTTAGCAGTGTATAATGCATAGTAAGATGTGAACACTCACTGTAGACAATATGTTTGGAAAACGTTTTATTATGGGAATCTACCGCTGCTTAGCTGCTTCAGAGAATGGGGATCCATAGCCTGAGTGAAGTTAGCAATTTTTATTTAAATTTCTTGCAAATAGTTTATTTGGTTTTTGCCAGTAAGTGTCACCCTGTCAATGTCATTTACTTTTTAAATTATAGTTGCCAAACTAAAGAAAAACCACTTTACTAGTCAAGATTTCAATAAGTCCCAACACAGCCTGAATGCTCAATGATTCCAAGGTGAGTATAATATAAGAAAATTATTAAAATGTTCTATATTCTGTTCCACACAACTAAAAATGACAAACTGCAAAGCAGCTGTCATAGCTGGCAGGTCTTATGTGGAAATGGCCTTCAGAAGTAATGAAAACAAGAAGGAAGTGCAGTCAGAGCTGTCACGGAAACGCAAATGAAACAGAGCAATTCCTGTTGTGCTGCGACAGCTGATGTGTGGCAAGGAAGTCAAGGAAGTACTTACTGCTGGTGTAAATCAAAAAAATGGAACTGGATAGCACTTAAAAACAAACCTCTCTCCATATGTTAAAACATCTTTTGTACTTGAACAGTGGTTCAGGAGCTAAAATTTGTTTGAATATTGATATCGATTGATATATACAAACATTTCCAGAAAAGTTGGTATTTTTCTAAAATGCTATAAAAACTAAAATCTCCAATTTGCCAATTCACTTTAATCTTTATCTGACAAAAGCACAAAGAAAAGATTTTTAGTGTTATTGCTAATCAACTTTTTAATCAACTTTAAATTGTATTTTGTAAATAGAAAATGTAGAAATTGCAAAATGAGACTGCATACTTAAGATATTCAAGTAACATTATTCTTGGTGATTCTTAAATTTACAGATTAATTGGTTACAATTGAAGGTCTCATGATTTGGTAAAAAAGAGAACATCCACCAAACGCTCAATCTTTGCAAATAACAATGGGACATGGTTCACCACTTGGTGCCAAACTTCAGTGCAACTGAAGATAACAAAGAATTTAGGTAACTCACCATTTACTGCACATAATTTTGTGAAAAGATTCACAATATACATATACATTAAAGCGAAACGCGGAAACTACTGAGTCCTAAGACGGGATTGCACGAGAAACCATCATACTAATGTGAATTTATGTACATAGCCACATGGGCTTGGGAGTACACTGAAAAACTATCATATCACCTGAAACACAATAGAAACGTGGTCAGTAGTCTGATGAATCCACGTTTCAGTTTCTTTCCATGCAAAACAGACATCTAGTTCTCTTTGGCAAAGATGAAATGATCATCCAGACTGTTATCAGCAAAGTCTAAAGTCAGTGAAAACACTGAAAATATTTTCTTGATACTTTAGAATCTTTATTTATCTGACAAATATTTTAGTTGTTATTGCATTTCAGAAAAACAACTTTTCTTTTTGTATTTTGCTGCCTAATTGGCTGTATTTTCTGTGCTGCTGAGCAGATTATGTATTCACTGAAATTCATTCAGTTCAATTCAGTTTTATTTCTATAGCGCCAATTCACAACATAAGTCATCTCAAGGCACTTTACAGTGTAAGGTTTATGACCTTAAACAAAATATTTGTAGAAAACCCAACAGTCCAAATTCATAGAGTTTTCAAGCAAGGAACAAGTAAACTGTACTTGTCTGATTTACTGAGGGTTCGTATGTAGAAAATAACATGCATTATAGCACAAACTGATCAACTAATGTAGTACACTGAGAACTGGGTCTTATGAGCAAAGTAAGCAAAATAGTGCACATTGTGGATTCTCCACCTTTGCCTTAATAAATGTGCAAAATGGGGCATTTTTGCTCCAGTGCACAAAATCCAGGCAGGGGAGAAAATGTAAAACGGATAAATTGAACACATGCAATGTGATTTATCAAGTCTCAGTGCAATTGTGGAGGCTGAGATTGTGTCTATATTTAATACGTTTGAAAAGTAGTGCAATCTGCTTGCACACCGAGTAGGAGAAATTAAAGAATTATAAAACACAAACATATAATCTGATCCAATTTATGAGCTATTGGATGAGCTAGGAGCTTATTTGGAGGCAGTCACAAGAGGGAACCACACAATATCTGCCAAGGTTGTGTCTAAGTCCTATGTTTTGACTTCTTTCAAATCAAGTTAATGATCTACTCAACCTCTTTATTTTCTATTGGAGTGGTACATTTTTGGCCATTTTGCTGTGCTGTAGTTCTAATTCTAAATACACGAGGCAGCTGCCTGGTGTTCAGGCCAATAAACAGTAGAAAGAAGAATGAAAATGCTGAAAGGACTTGAGAAGCAGTAAATTCAGAAGGTTGGGAAGATGACAGTTAAAGACAAAAGGGAAAAAAGAGTTGCTTCTCACCGAGAGCCACTGTGCCCATTAGGAACGGCTTCCCCATCTGCCTGAAGTCACTGCTGCTCTGAAGGTGAACCTCTGACCCCACTGCAAATGTCACAGCCACCTGAGACACAAACACACAAACACGAACACACACACACACAGGTCTTCTGTGACACATCTTGTATGACTTGTGGCGTCAAGGTCAGGATCAACATGAAGGCTCAGGGTATTTGTCTTGCAGGCAGCTAATTAAACCCTCCACAGCAACACAAACAAAACAGGACAGTTGTAGAGACAATGTCTAAAATTATGACATGAAGAAGACAAAATTCAGCAGAAAGGCATCATTATGGGTTTTGTTTGTCCTGTGTACAATTCAACCATAGTTTCTTCAGTCCACAAAAAAAATTCCCAGTAGCAGTGTGGAGTGTTAGGATGGTCTTTGGTAAACATTAGGTCTGCTGCAATGTATTTTTTGGGGGAGGAGAAAACACATAGTATGGCATAGAAAGGAAACCAAAAACCAGCATGAAAACATCATCCCAAAAGCGAAGCACAGTGGAGGGAGCATCATGATTTGGGAAACTTTTGCTGCCTCTGGACCTGGACAGTTTATCATCATGGATGGGAATGAATTACCAGGTTTTTCAAGGTATCCTACAGGATAATGTCAGGGTAGCTGTCCACCAGTTGACACTCAGTTGAAACTGGGAGATGCAGCAAGACAATGACCCTACACATTCAAGTAAACCTACTACACAATAGCAATGGAGACACAAAATCTGCCTTTTGGGGTGGCCCAGTCAGTCAGACCTCAACCCATTAGTGATGCTGTGGAATGACATGAAGTGAACCATTCACACCAGACATCCTAAGACTATGTCTGAATTATAGCAGTTCTGTGAGGTTTCAGTGGTTCAAAGTTCCTCCTGGACTTTGTTCAAGTCTAATCCACAGCTACAGGAAGAGCTTGCTTGAGGTGATAAAGTACAGTTGCTAAAATACTTCACTTACTTTTTCCACCATCACTCTGTATGTTTAATGGACGTGTTCAATAAAGTAATGAAAGATCATGACTGTGTTTTATCTGCTTAGAATTTCAGTTTGTTGATATTTGTGACTATGGTGAAAATCAGATCACGTTTCATGACCAACTTATACAGAAAACCAAGAAACTGACAATAGTTATTTTTTTCTTGCAACTGTAAATGTGAACTAAAGATGAAGAAAGTGCACAAGCTTTTCACAATCACAGATTAGCAATGAGGAAAACATGAGTGAGGATTGGAGTGAAGGCAAGGGGTTGAGAAAGGGGAAGGCAGTGAGGACGATGACATAGGACGCAAAACTGAAGAAAAGCGAAGAGGAATTAAGTGAAAAGAAAGGATGAAGCATTGAGGAAGAGGGTGGGATGAGTGGTTCTAGTGATTTCTAAGTAAAGTATAGTTTAACGACTGATATTCTTTAGATGGACTCAAATCTCATCTTAAAAAGAATTTAGAGAAAGTGGCTGATTATTGTCTCACATTTAGGCTTTGACAAAGCTTAACCACTCAGCAAACACAAACACAAACCTGACTGCATCATCTCTTTCTAATGATTTGACTACCCTGCACAGGCTGCAATATTACTCTGCTGTCATGGGAGCCAGTAGCATTAAAGGTTCAATGACAACTTTATTAGAGGTGAGGGTCTGGAGTCTTAACCAATTATAAAGTCTGAATAAATGTCATGCTAATTATTTCCACAAAGCCGTGAAATTGTAGACGATTCTCCATGAATAATCCACCTTCCAACGTAATTCCACAGCTCAGTGCCTGAGATTCATTTAAAAGTGTGTGTGCTCAACCAAATTCCTATGTGTGGTCGCTTTGTTTAGGACTATATCACAATGACTTAATAGAACTTTAATTAATGTGTAGCAACTGCATGTGTGCTCCACTGTTATTTCATATAACTGCAGGATGTTGTGGGCAGCAGTCAGTCAAAAGTGACTGGCCAAAAAAAAAAAATGCTGGGGCAGAACATTGAGTTGGAAGAAAGGAGAGTGAAAGGTCCTGTCAGTCTGTAATTCTGATATTATAACTGTGTAGACTAGAGCCTACAGCCAGTCTAGCAGCTCTGTGAAGCTGACAAAACTGGCATAGCTCTGCTGTGATGTAAATTCTAATGTCGGATTTTTAGCACTGTCTACAATTTTCGTTGTGCTAAAATTTGATATCTAGCATTAAATTAACTACAACTCATGGGAGTGTCAGTCTTTTTAGTTATTATCTGATGCCACTGGAGGACAAGTCATGCTGTAGTGTAGAAGCACCAAGATCAACAGAATTCAAATTCAGAATTCAAAAAGTGACTTGTTTTAACCTTTCAGCTAACCATAGATAAATCCAAAAAAAAAAGTTTCTGATGAAAATAGAACATTTAATGGTTCATGGACAGATTAATTTGCTTTCACTGCTGACGAAGCATTAATTCAGCTCCAGCGTACTCAGTCGCCTGTGACAAATCAAAAGTAGTAAGTGATATTGAGCAAATAGCGCTGTTATGCAGATATGTGAACTCTGCTGGGCCACAGGAAGAAATCATTGAGTTGATACCTCTTAAAGGCCAAACACGGGAGGGGGGACATCTGTGAGGCTGTGTTAGAAAAATAACCATCATCCACTTGGTGTCAGTGGCTACTGATGAGGCACCAAGGATGACAGTAGCACAGAAGGGTTACAAATAGAATAAAATAACAGTTGTTTTCTGTTTGTAGTTCCTTTAAACAAATTACTAAACTGCATTCAAAAGTGGGTTTTCTTAGGGAACATATTTACGACCGGATTACACAATGATCATATGTTCACAATCAGCATAAATGACTGAGAATCTTCACAGATATTTAGCATAAATGACAGTTCGTAAATACATTGATACTGAAAATATGAATGATATGTTTACAGACAACGTATTTTTCTCTGCCAAACTGTCCGATCCTTGTGTGTTTTTGTATGCCTTTAGGATGTAAAAGGTTAGCCACTAGGGGGCAGACTAGAGCCTAATCATTCCGGACTGAAATCAGAACTACTTCTTTGTGAACTTCCACATATCAGCTGCAGCTGAGATGATACTGCCCCAGTCATAGATGGAATTGCATATTGTTTACGTATAGGATTATTTATGACAGTGCACACAAAAGATATGCCAATCAGTGAGGTCACCAAGATGCGCACACATATGTGTAGATAAGAGCAAGTGTATCTCTGACTTTAAAGGTCCAGGCCATTGTCTACTCAAGTACAATTTTGATCATTTTGGCTGATAAGTCCTTCAATGACTCTAAATTGTGAGAGAGAGAGCGTGACCTGTTCATCCTGTCTCTCACCTGATGACAGCTGGGATAGGCTCCAGCACTCCCACGACTCGCACGAGCACAAGCGACTAAGATAACGGATGGACCTGAGCAGTGAGAAGTGTTCAGGGTTCAGTGTCTTGTACAGGGACACTATGACATGTGGACAGGAAGAACTGGGAGTTGAACCACCTACCCTCTGGGTCATGGACACCTGCTCTACCAAGTGAGAAACAGCCACCCATGTGGCTCACATTATTCTACACTGCTCAAAAGAATTAAAGCAACACTTTTTAA
>JAUBNQ010000020.1:2803136-2818841 GCA_032353495.1 Ctenopoma kingsleyae | reverse complement strand
TTTTTAATCAGAGTATAGTATCAAGTCAGTTAAACTTCTGGGATATTGATCTGGTCAGTTAAGTAGCAGAAGGGGTTATTAATCAGTGTCAGCTGTTTTGGTGTTAGAAATTAACAACAGGTGCATTAAAGGGGCAACAATGAGACGTCCCCAACAACAGAAATGGTTTAACACGTGGAGGCCACAGACATTTTTTCTCTCCTCGTCTTTTTTTGACTGCTTTTCAGTAGTTTTGCATTTGACTAGGGTCAGTGTCACTACTTGTAGCATGAGGCAATACTGTGTGGCTGTTGAAGGTCCTTAACCCATCAGCAGGACCGGTATCTGCTCCTTTGTCCAAGGAGGAACAGGATGAGTACTACCAGAGCCCTACAAAGTGACCGTGAATGTCTCTGACCAAACCATTAGAAACAGACTTCATGAGGGTGGCCTGAGGGCCCGACGTCCTCTAGTGGACCCTGTGCTCACTGTCCGGCACCGTGGAGCTCAGCTGGCATTTGCCAGAGAACACCAGAATTGGCAGGTCCAGCACTGGTGCCCTGTGCTTTTCACAGATGAAAGCATCGTGTGACAGATGTGAAAGGGTCTGGAGAAGCTGCGGTGAACGTTATGCTGCCTGCAACATTGTTCAGCATGATCGGTTTGGTGGTGGGTCACTGTTGGTCTGGGGGGGCATATCCATGGAGGGACGCACAGACCTGTACAGGATAGAAGATGGCATCCTGACTGCCATTAGGTATCAGGATGAAATCCTTAGACCCTTTGCTGGTGCAGTGGGTCCTGGGTTCCTCCTGGTGCATGATAATGCCCGGCCCTGGCAAGAGCAGTTCCTGGAGGATGAAGGAATTGATACCATTGACTGGTCTCCACGCTCGCCTGAATAGAACATCTCTGGGCCATCCGACGCAGCCAGGTTGCACCTCACAAAGTCCAGGAACTCAGTGATGCCCAGGTCAGGATCTGGGAGGAGATACCCCACGACACCATCCATCATTTCATAAGGAGCATGCCCCGACATTGTCAGGCATACAAGCACGTGGGGGCCATACAAACTACTGAGTAACATTTTGAGTTGCTGCAATGACATTTCAGCAAATTGGACTATCCTGCCACATCAGTTTTTCAGTTTACATTTCTTGGTCACTTCGAATTAAGCGCTCTGTAGGTTGATAATTTTCATTTTCATCAAATGATGTGGCATCATTTTGTTCCTAACACATTATCCATTCCATATCAGTATGGATATCCAGCATGATTTTTTTTTTTCCAACTGAGATCTGATGTGTTTTCAAAGTGTTCCTTTAATTTTTTTGAGCAGTGTATATTGCACTGTATTTACTTACTACCATTTTATTTAAGTCTCCAATTTCTAACAGGTTTGTGGTGGCTTAAAAAAAGCCCATAAATATCAATAACATAAACAGTATTTTCTGCAGACAATTCCACATTTCAATACCCCATATTTGATATATTCTGCACCTGTCAGTAATCATGCAATATTTTAATACTGATTATTTTCCATTACCATTATAATTAGTACATGTGACCTGTCCACTAAGCTAGAATACTTAGGAAGAATAACTAAACAGACACTTTGTAAATCACGTGCCTCATTGACCCATTTGGTGATAACCACACACCAAAATGAAATTCCCCACTGTGACCATCATCATTACAAACATAAAGTGGGTTTGGTGTTTGCACTATTAGTGTTGTGAGAGAAAACAAACTGCTGATGTGTCTTTCTGGAAGCCATCAGGTTGCTTACATTGACCTTTGTCTCACCAGAATCAGTCCTAATCAATAGAGTTGCCCTGGGGAGCCGCTTACATGTCTCCTGCTCTGCCTCTCTACAGACCTCCAACAAACTCTTATTTAAACACATCAGTCACCTTCCTGAGTTGTTTACTGCCAAGGTTTCACATTCACTGTTCATAAAGTTGCTTTAAAAAAGAGAAAGCTGCACCAATCTAACTTTGGCTGAAGGCTAAAGGCTTTTTTGCAGTGGAGAAGCATCCCCCTGAGGCCAGTGTTTGGAAATTGGAATAAATTATGGATGACTTTATTTAGGATTATGCTCCTGTGAAGGGAGGAAATCAAACAGACTCCAGCCCTGATCTTCTTTTGAAAATGTTTGGAAATCTTAGAAAATGCTGCAAAAGGCATATCCATATATTTTCTTTATATATTTTCTTGTGGAGCAAGGGGAGCAAGGACAGTAGCAGCAGTTTTGTTCTACTAATCATGACTGTAGCATGCCTAACTTAGTCTAACTCCCATCAGTGGCAGGCCTTGCTTCACATCGCACACACACACGTATTTTTGGTAACATTTAGATTGATTGGCTTGGTGGGAGCAGGGGCTATTCATTTTTTTTTCTAGATGTTTTATGACAATAAGGTTAGGAAACTTTATTCAGCCCCCAGTGTGAAATTTACAGCTATTATGAATTTTGGCCCTTGTCACAGTAAATTGGAGCTTTCAGCTATAAATACTTTGTTTTACATTTTATGCTTTATGTGTCTTTGTAGAAACAGGTTGGTTGGCTGTCTTGCCTACATACAATGTAGATTTCATGCATTAACCACCAAAACATATTTTGGTGGCCACTGAGCTCTAATGTGTTGAATGTATTTCATTTTTACATCATAAAACATTTGAAAAGGTGTTTAAAGCATCTTAAATCCAGCATTGTTCACATCCACTAAAACCACTCAACACATGCATGAGGTATTCAAGATGGAACCAGAACCTTCATCTGTTCTGAAGGTTGTGAGGTAGTGGCTGTAAAAATTGCAGTGTGTTTGGAGGAAGAAGTGTAGTGTCATCACAGCTTCCTTTAGAATAATGACAGAAAGTGTATTTCTACCCTTAACAAATGTGTGACAGCTTCATGGCTGTTTCTGGGAATTAACTCTGTACCTCAGGAACACAAACCTAAGAGATTCATGGTTTTCAGCATGGTCAGTACCTTTTAGAAGATATTAATGATTTTTTTTTTCCAATTGAAGGCAATGTTTTTGTTGTTTGATTTTAATACTAGATTGGTGTACAACAGTTAATCCATAGTCAAAAATAACAAGAATATTGGAGTATTTTCTTTGAGAAAAGCAAAAGATGGAGAGTAACCAGACATCAGTTGGTGAAATGCAGGTTACTGAACTGACCCTCTGTAAATGGCTGGTCTTTGGTGTTGCTAATGTATCACAAAGACCTGGGGCTGAACTGGCAATTCTGGGAACTGACTTTGTGGCAGTGAAAAAGCGTAATCTAGCAGTGAAGAAGGAAAAGGACTTAATACTGACTCTACAAGCCCTATGAGAAGGAGTTGAATGAAGCATAATGAGGAAATCCGTGGCAATGAATTCCATGATTTCCTCCCTAGGAATGTCTATTCATAAAATCTGACAATGTATGACCAATTGAAAGACCTGGATTAGCAAGGTGGAAGACTGATCCTCCTGATTCGTTTGTCTACTAGACTACCTTTTGCTTTCATGTACTTAGTAATTATATTCACAAATTAGGCAAGTCACAAATACTAAGGTATGTCAATGGAAGCTTTTCCAGTAAAAATTGTCAAAATATCACAAACGATCTTAAAAAACATTTAAAGTGAAAATGATGTGAAAATGACGATGCTTTACATTAGTCACTGACTGAAGGTCATACAAACCCTTTTATTTGCCATGACTTCACTTATTAAATTCCTCTGTCTCTCTCTGCCCCATTTATCTTGGCAGCTCAGGGTCTAGAAACTGCTGTTTTCTTTCCAAGTATACCAAGATAGAAACATTAATATTTCAGCCATAAAGAGAGAAATCACATTTGCTGGGCCATAAATGGGCTGGTGCTTGACGATAGTGTGTTTTATTCTGGTGCATTTGGCCTTGGCTGCCCGACTCCCTCTCATATTGATGCAGAGTAGAGGGAATGGCTCTCAGTGCTCCCTGCTCCAGAACTGAACCTCTAAATCTTAACACCTCCCCCTGTTTCTGACTTAGTGCTAGGATACATTTTTTTCATACTGTGTGTGTGTATGTGTGTTCATGCATTCAAACACACGCACACACACAAGTTTCTGTCTAAATGTCTCCACCTATATGGCATATGTGAAACACCTATCTCAAAACAATACCACTTAGCATCAAGTATTTTTTTCAATTGAGGTCTTCTGACTATTTGATTACTCTATCAACCTCCTTTTAAAACTAAGCCTCTGAAATGACTATGGCATTGAACAAACAATGATGTGTGCTATCAATTCTATCTAAAATCCATCTGTCCAATTTCTTCTTTGTTCTTCAAGGACAGAAGATCCTATCTAATCCTATGGGGAGTTATAAATGTCCCACTGCCTCCCTTCAGGGGACGAAGTCATTGATCCATTGTTGGTGTTTGGATAAATGCACTCCTACAGTCCTAACAACTACTGGGGCTGTAGTTGTTGTGCAAAGTTTACATATATTAATGTAAACTGTACACGTTTTTGCATCAATGAAAATGATCAGGCATGGGTTGCTTTCAGTGCTATCAATCCATAGTATTAACTGCTGTCTTCCAATATTATCCAGTTAGAATGAACTCCCCCTGGTGCTGATGCTGCACTTACTCAATGAACAATTCCTGGCTCTGTGGGCGTCAATGTTTCACACATACAGCACAAACAAACAAAATGATACACCCACTTGCACCAAGTTGTGTCCCGGGTCAAGACCAGTCTAGTCCATCTTGTTTTTTGTTTTTTTTTTAATTTGACCATTCCTGTGTGGCTAAATTTATATTTAAAAACAATAATTGTCACAATTCTAATAAGAAAATTTGTATGCATTTGTAAGTAACCTTTGCTGTCAAATCTTTTTCTGAGAGACCCACAGGATCCTTTATATCATCATATCTATCCGTCTATAAAAAAGGTTTGGACACTGGCAATATATTTGTCCTTTCTCCAACTCTGATATATTTCGCCATATTTTTTCCACTTAATCCCAGACACTGTCACTGTGTTGCTCTGTCAGGTGGAGGTGTGTGTGTGTCGGCTCAGACTGGCGCATTAACCGATGAAACGGGGCTGTGGATGGATCCTGGCTTTAAGACGACCAACTATTGCGTTTCACTTTATTGTGGAGAGAATCATGAGGGATTGATACGGGAGAAAAGCCCAAATAAACAACTACACTTTAAAAATGAGCTCAAAAACCTGCAACTGATGATATTTGGAAGGAACTTTTTTTGAGCGCTTGAAACTGCGCCCCCTGCAGCAAGTGGCGCTCTAGGCGACCACCTCTGTATACAGTATACCTTTGCATGTGCCAGTGCTGTGACAGTAATTATTGGGTAATGGTAATTAAGGGTAATGGTTCCTGCAGGAACAGTGGGGGATTCCCAGTTGGAGGCTCAGGAGGGCTACTGCTGAACATTTATATTTGTTATTTGGAACTTTTGTAAGCAAAAATTACAGAACGTATTTACTCATGCTGAAAGATCCGGGACAGTGGCGCAATAGGGAGTTGGCAATTGTTAACTGTCTATGAACCCCAGGGTTGTGTCCTGGTCCCCACCAATACCGGGCTCAAGCCTAGAGGGGAGGGTTGCAAGAAGGGCATCCGGCATTAAATCCATGCCAAATCAAATATGCGGAGTGATCTGCTGTGGCGACCCCCGTAAGGGAGCAGCTGAAAGAACTTAATATATGTACTTATGCTAAAAATATATATTTTTTAATACACAATGAACAACCTATTCAATTATAAATATTCAGTTACAATATATTTTAGCTAGTTGTGCTTTGAAATAATGGGCTTGATGTAGGTACTTTGAATATACTTAGAGTATATACTTAGTTTTGCACAAGAAGTGCTGTCATCAAGCTTGTGCTTCATCACAAGCATCCTTCAGAAATGTTATACAATCATTTACTCTTGAAGGAATGGCAGGAATCTTGCGCATAGGGCCAGCTCTTGGCATAGGTGAACTAGGCAGTCACAGCTTCAAGCCTTCAAAAAAAAAAGAAAAGAAAAAGTCGCTTGCAAATATCGTCAGTCGCAGGTTTTTGAGCTCGTTTTATAAAGTGTAGTTACTTATTTGGGCTTTTCTCCCTGTGTGAACCCCTCATGATTCTCTCTCAGCTTGCCACAAAAAAGTGATATGCTATAGTTAGTTAGTCCTTTTCCAGCCAGGATCCGCCCGCCCACTTTACTTTGGTAACACTTTACAATAAGGGTAGATTAATTAACATTACTTAATACTAATGCTTACCTGTTAGTTCATGCTTATTAATATAAGACACACGCAGACACAAGTAGAACAAACCCAGGTCCTTCTTACTGTGAGGCGACAGAGCTACCACTACACCACCGCACCACCTGGAAATGTTTCACTAATGTTTAATATCTGCATGTTTCAAATTTACAAGGGTAGCAGAGAGCATTAGCACATGGTTATATATGTAATGTAATGCAGTAATGCATTGTCTGTATTCCTGCATTTCGTAAGTGTTACACAAGAACACCTGTTTTCAATGGTTATAAAGGGCATTAAGAAACGGTTAAATCAATCTTATTCGGCACTTTAATGTTACTAAAGGGATACATGTTTTCTTCTTTGCAATAAAAGTCACAAACAGTCTTCATAAATGTTGATTATGTTTAAGTAATGCTTATTCTGTACTCTTAGGCATTTACAAAGTGTTACTTAAGAGAAACATGTTCACACTTTACAATAAGGGTCACAAAGAGCCTTAGTAAATGTTATTTACAGTTAAGTAAGGCTTATTATGCACTAGTGGGCATTTTTAAAGTGTTACTTAAGAGAAATGTGTTCACACTTTACAATAAGGTTCACAAAGAGCCTTCATAAATGATAATTACATTTAAGTAAGACTTATTATGCTCTACAGGACATTTTTAAAGTGTTACTTAAGGGATTTTTGTATTGAACTGGCAAGTTTAATGTCTCCATGAAACTGAGTGAATAAATAAACATCTACATGAAAAGAGGTGTATGTCCACGGTTCTTGACCTTTACTAAAAAGAAGTCATACATTTGAGGATGAACAAGTAAGAATTAGCATGTAAGCCCTAAATACATTTCAACAAGAGACATTTGTGAACTGATACTTGGTGTTATTGAGTGTATTGCTTAACTATTAGTTAATAATTATTACTACATTACGTAAGGCTAATAAGGGTTGTTATAAACAATGTATAAATTAAGGCCTTAGTTAACTTAAATACCATTAGTAAATGATTAGTAGATGCATTAGTTAACCTTACTTACCTGTTAGTTCATGCGTATTAATGCATTAAGTAATGTTAATTAATGTACCCTTATTGTAAAGTGTTACCATGTCAGGTATATTAAGGAGATGGGTCGGACCCAATTGCACACCAGGACACGAGAGGATGCAAACAAAGGATATTTAATAAAGATAGACGACAACAGACAAACAATAACTGAGAAGGCTAATACACGACACAACAGTGAATTCCTCTGGAAGTCAGAACAAACATACATGAGCTAAGCTAACAAACTAAAGCGAGGGAAAGAGGAAGACAGAAAGAACTGAAACCCAAACCAACTTACAGAAATGGAGTGAAGGGCCGTGAAGACTGGCTGAACTGAAGACAAGACCATGAGGTATGAACAGACTAACTTGGGCAGGAAAGAGCAGAGCTTAAATAGGGAGTGAATGATTAGTGATTGGGAACAGGTGTGAGCAATCAGGGGGAGAGAGAGAGAGAGAAGTGAAAGGGGCGTGGCTAGAGTGAGAAGAAAAGAGGGAGAGAGAGGGAGAGAGAGAGAGACAAGAAGAGACACACAATAACAGGAAGTAGGATGGCATGAGCCTGACATACCATTAATTTTATTACAGTTCACTTTTCCTGCCAAGGATAAATTTACTGTTTTCCATTTCTTCAGATCTAATAAGACTTTCTTGAATACTGGATAAAGGTTTTGTTAATAAAGGCTCTGCATGTCTCTTGTGCTATTTATGTCCAGGTATTTAAAACCAATCCTTGACATTGTCCTGTATTTCAAGAGCCAGGTTAATAACTGGGTGGCATTCACTTTTACCAAAGTTCAGTAACTTTTTTAAACACCTGCACAATTTGGGTGTAATTCTTATATCATTGTCATTTTAATACAAAGGTAATATATACTCTGGTCCTCATTTATGAATTCTACTAATTGATGGCAATAATTTGAATGTGATTGATAAAGGTTCTATGTCTAAGGCAAATAAAAATTAACTGATTGGGCATACCCGACGGCTCCCCCTTGATAGCAGGAAGAGTTTTGATTGTTTACCATGTTTTACTATGGAGGCTTTGGGTTAGGTATATAGGAGTTTAATCCAAGACAAAAAATAATGACAATATCCAAATGATGATTGTCCAGACATCTGCACTGCCATTGTCGCATTAATGATTTCTGTATCTTGTAACTGGAGTTCAGTCTTTGTTCTATGCAATGTGTTTATCGTGGGTATCTGAAGACTGTTGAAAAAACGTTCCATGTCTTTATGGTGGTTTATTATTTTGGAAGTATATAAATTTGAGTACAATGAAGTGTTTATCCAGGCTCACTGGTTAATTTGCCATTTGGTTTCTTTATTTGTGGTATTTGTTAAGTAATTGATTGGCTTTTGAGTTGATGTGCTAATAGATGATTGTCGCTCTCACCATGCTCATAGACATAACTATGTGATGTCTTTTTATATAGTTCAGGAGAAGGAGTAGTAAGGAGAAGTACTCAGCATGCTCCATATTTATTGCTTCAATTAACTGTACTTGTTTAAGTCTCTGCATTTTATATCTTATCTTTTTAGCTGAATATGCAATAGTCTCCTGTAACAGACTGTCCAGGGTGTACCCCGCCTCTCCCCCATTGACAGCTTAGTGGATGGATAGATGGATGGATGCAATAATCTCACCTCTAATTACCACTTTCAGGGTTTCCCAAAGCAGTGAGGGGGAAGTATTATCATTTTTATTAAATTCAATAAAATCTGATTTTTTTCTGAATATCAATTTACAAAAGGCATTATCAGCTAGTAAAGTTTTGTCTAATTTCCAAGCAGGCCATTTTTTAGGGGAAATTCAAGATCTAATAACACAGGGGTGTGATCAGATTCAATTAAAGCAGAATATTCAGTATTTATGAGAAAGGGTAAAAGGGATCTATCAGTAAAGAAATTAGTCTATTCTACTGTAAAAAAAAAAGGTGTAAAGGTGAAAAGAAAGAGCACAGCCTTATGAAGACAGGGAGCAAGGATCCACATTTCTGTTTGGTTCATAAAGGTTGAGATTACCTTGGCCGTTTTTGACAGGTTTGTAGATTTAGGATTAGAACGATCCAATACTGGGTTAATTACCCAGTTAAAATCACAACCAAATATCAGTTGATGTGAGGTTAAATCTCTAGAGTTTAGATTTAAGTGGAACATGTGGTCCACCCAAGCTTGCACCAAGCAAGGTATTTCTTGAAGAAATACATATTCAAAACTCTTTTTTACAGGACTGCCCAATCCTTTTACATTCCAGCTAACATATTGCACACAGTCCTTTCTGGTATAAGTACACTTGCTTACTTGTTCATGCTTAATCAAAATGAACATTGTGTTGTATCACAGCGCTTTATGGATAACCTTCCTTTCCATAAGTCCTCCCCATAACCCAAGCATGAACAAAACTAGCCTATACATGTTGCAGGCTACTCACCAACTGCGTGCACGCACACACATGTACACGCACACACCCACCAACTGGCAAGGCATTAGAAACCGACTCCACCTTAAGACCTAAGGTTACTGACAAAATTACTTAAATACAACCATTCTCATGTTAGTTATCATTATATACAATGTCCGAGCTGAGCAGCCCAAGGCAGGGTACATCTATAGTTTTACTTCTTGCCAAACTTCTCATAGTAAAACTTCTGAGCTTTTTCAGGTAAAATCGAAGGTCAACACAGGTGTCCCCATACATCACGTGTAGCTGGGCCGGGTACACCTGATGGAGCCGGATATTCTATTGATAAAGGGTTTGCTTTATGCCACTGAATGGTGCCAGCTCTTTGGCTAGCACCAGAGGCGGCTTGTCAATAGAGGGCACTGGGGTGTCTCCCCACCTGTCTCACACGAAGAAGAAGATAGAAATCACATAAAATAATTTTACAAAAACATGAAAATTTAAATAAATTAGCTATACATTATACAGTCCGTGAGTATCATGTATAATCTACATTAAAGTGTAGTTTAAAAATGTTCTCACTCATTTACCGCGACTGAACGGTCGTGTGAAGTATTTCCTTTTCCTTTGGGGCGCAAAAATCTTTACCATAGACCCACGCTATAATTCACTGCGCCTTTTAGTTTTTCTTTACAGTCAGTTGGTGGAGCATTTTTTGTCATGGAGAAAACTAATTCACGTGCTAAAAACTGAACTGTTCTACAGAAGAACCCCACAGGAAAAGCTTCGCCTTGAAGATTATGGACCCGACCAGCCAGACATTAAAATCAAATAACTAACACAAGACAGAGGGAGAAATTACACTCGGCCTTTATCCAGAAACTGGTATGAGAAGGAGTCCTGGCTAACTGTCTGTCCTGAGAATGGAGCTTTGGTTTGTTTCACCTTTCTCCTCTGTCAGCTGCCAGGAACTGAACAAGCCTGGATTCAGAAAATGCCTCACATTGCAATGTACATACTCTAAATATGTATTTATTTAATGTCAGCTCTGTACTATTACTTTTATTATTTTATTATTAACACTTACATTTAGAAATGTCTTTAATACCATATTTACCTTTATTAATTTGTTATGCTGTTGTTACTGTATTATTCACAGTCTTTTTGTATCATGTTTCAGGAATATTCATTATACAGACATTGGCTCTCCTTGAATGGTTTTAGAGTTTATCAATGCGGGCTAAAAGAGACTGGTTTTGGAGTGTTGTGATGGCTAACTGTTATATAATATACTTACTTTGGGAAGAAAAGTAAGTGTGCTCAGTAATGCTCAGTAATATTGTCTGGCTGCATCCAGTTACTTAAATTTATAAGCTGGCTGCTAAAGAACCAAATACCACATAACATCAGAAAGGTAAGATGTTAAGATTAACATTCTGTTGACACTGTGAATATAGCTATGAAATGAAATGTAAATGAGATTCAAATTAAAAACCAAAGAGTGAAAACAAATTTTGTGCTGTTGTTCCAGTAACACAAATGGTACCATGATGACAATTTTGACTGTTTTGGATGTAGTGAGAAGCTATCACCGAGGGTGTATTAATCACAGAAAGGGTTAGGCTTTAATTTTACCGTATTCCGTGGTTGTTTAACATACTTTTCCATATGGTGCTTTTTATATGGGAAGCTCAGATTTCTCTTCAACAAAATCGCAAACTGCCTGGCTTGTACAAAATGATGAAACCCAAGGCTGATGACTTAACAACACTTATCTGGTGCGAATACCTTCAGCTCATCTGCCAGCACTGCATGTCAATGACTGAACTAATGTGGTATATAAACAGCAGATTTAGATTTAAACAGTTTAGAAAAAAGGAAAAAAAGAAAAGTGAAATTTCTCTCTTTGAGAGATTTTAAGTAATTAAAGAGATTGATTGGCTGTCTTCAGCAAGAAAAATGACAAAATCAGAGAAAAAAAAAAACACAGTAGTATGCTGCATGAGCGTTTCCACCAGTGACTAAAAGTAATGTTTTTAAGATTATGGAAAGAGCTACACTGTAACATGAGCTTGTATAGTTCACTGGGAATTAACAAATAGCACATAGCACATATGTGATTTACAGTTCCTATCACAAACTGGCAGTCATTTTGAAAACTTAAGTATTAGATAATGAGACGGAACTGTGCCACATTAGGAAATAATTTTTATGTAAGTTACATTAGATGTCATCTACAGAACATTAAATACAAAGATTTTCCTGCTTTAGCTGACCTGTGTGTCCCTAGAGAGTACACATTTTCTAAGATAATTTTACTCGGTTGGAGGCAGCATAGAATGTGAGAACCAAGGGGATGATCATACTGACCATGTTTTAAAAGAAGAATATACTGTACTTACTGTTAGTGGATGATAGATCAGAAGGCCCTGTACAGTAATGTTGGGGAAAAAACTGCATGGATAACTTAATTGTGAGATACAAACGTATACTAAAATAGAAGTACGTTATAGCATCTACTGTTATGATTGTGCCAGTGTTGCATTGATTAGTGTGTCATTTCAAGCACCCCCTTTAGTTCTGTTAATAAATATAGGTTGTAGTATTAGCCACATTGAGAGATGGTTATCCTAAATTTCAGAATTAAATTTTGAGATTTTAATATTACAATGACCAGCTCTGAACCAGTGCCACAGTGCAACATAGGACCACTACATTTAGAGCTATGACCAAAGATATAGCCATGTTTTGCTATCTTTTGTCTGGGGCAGGCCTTCAGATGTAGCTTCAGATGTATTATAGTTTCTAATGTACTTCTAAGACAAGTAATATGATTTGTAATCAATTAGAAAGAACTACTACAGCATTGCCTAACATTCCCAAAGGAGCCCTAAAGGGTAAATTCTAGCCTTAAACATAGGCCTACCTTAAAGTACATACTGTCCATTAAAATAGTGTTGTAATTACTGTAATCATTCCAATTGTCCATATTAGCTATCAAATTATATCTTCCTAATGTGATTTCAGTTATTCCAAGTGATGGTAGTCAAATCCAGTAAAACTGTTAATATAAATAAAAGATTCAAGATTCAAATACAAGAAGTGTTGGTCAGCAACAGACCTTGTTCCTGCCAACAGCAGATGCAGCATTGCTGGATAATTTTTCATGGCAGTATAACCTTGTGGGATTTGGTCACACCGAATGTACTCTGGCACAAACCTAAAGACTTCTTTCAAGACCTGCTGAGTTGCTGAAAGTCCCTGAGGTAGGCAAGCACTGACCTGGAAAAGCTCAAAACCACCACACACAAAGTGGAAGCCCAGTACCACAAAATTGGCGAAGGACACACAGTGCCACTTCCTTCCATTTTGCCAGCATGACCTCACATGCATGACATAACATATACACACTTCTAGAGTGAATAAGATAAAGTTGAAAAGCTTATAAAAAGTGAAGCATGAAGGTGAGAGAAGTGTTTATAGAAATACGAAGAGTAGATGAGACAACGTATCATGCATGTATGTGTTTCCATAGGTGATCACTGAATAATGTGCAATATTACTAATTTCCCATTTGTACATTATGTACAGTTGAAGTATTTTAAACAAGGATATCTGTAGTAATGTCAACTGTTAACATGACAATCAGGTATAGGTCTTTTGTAAATGGATTCACAGGCATCTTGTTGTACATTTGTTAATTTAGAAATTGCCCAGATAACTAAATACCAAGTTAAAGTTCTTAAACAGGAAAACAATATATCAAATATACTTTATTTCCAGCAATGTTAATGAAAATATCAATACAAAAGGAGCTGTGCTTTAACAACAAAGCAACAAAAGGATAACTTTAAAAAAAAATAAAATAAAATAAACAACTTTAAACAGGTTGAACCACATTTGGCAACAACAACCTTAAGCAAGCTCTTCCTGTAGCTGTGGATTATACGTTTAGGAGAAAGTTTGGATCATTCTTCATCATACAACTGCTTCAGTTCAGTCATATTTGTACGACATCAGGTTAAATAGTTTGTTTTTTGCTACAGACCTTTAAGGTAGGTAGGTCCAACCCCTACTTAAAAAAAACTACCCTTGATCCATGGGTTTTAGCCAATTATAGACCAATATCAAACCTACCATGTATCTCTAAAATCTTCAAATAAGTAGTTGCAAAGCAACTATGTGACCACCTGTGCAGGAACATCTGTATGAAGATTTTCAGTGAGGATTTAGAGTAAATCATAGTACAGAAACGGCACAGGTCAAAGTCACCAATGACTTTCTCTTCAGACCACAGGCCTCTCTCTGTACTGATTTTCATAGCATTTTATTACACAGACTGCAACATGTCACTGGGATTAAAGGAACAGCACTAAGCTGGTTTAAATCTTATCAGATAGATCCCAATTCATTTATGTTGATGATAAGTCCTCCATGCTCACAAGAGTAAGTTATGGAGTTCCACAGGGTTCTGTCCTTGGACCAATTCTTTTTATTGATGGTGCAAGATGGCGCGGCTACATCCAGACGCCTTCCTGACCGCTCCGTGCAGACTGTGCACTTTTTTAGTATTTCTATTTCTATTTTACATTCCAACATCATCAGATTTAGTGGTGTATGATAGCACAACACTACTGTGCATAGGAAATCAGGCTGCAAAATTTATTTCAAACTTTTTTAAGGCTGATTTGTCGTGGCCATCAGAGATACTACTCAGACAACAACAATGGACGAATCGCTCACCCACGACGCAGAACAAAGAAACACCAGTAGGCACGCGGTGGAGACAACAAGCCCATCGCACCCCACTGCCTAGCATCCTGCTGGCTAACGTACAGTCACTGGAGAACAAGCTAGATTACCTGAGAGCCAGAGTTACTTTCCAGCGCGATATGAGGGACTGTAACATTTTGTGCTTAACTGAGACATGGCTGAACCCCACCGTGCCGGACCGAGCCGTGACCCCGTCTGATTCCTTCTCCGTGTTCCACATGGACAGAACGGCGAAGTCCAACAAAGCTAAAGGCGAGGGAGTCTGTTTCAGGACTAACAAGTAGTGTGATGCCAGGAGTGTTTCTACTCTCTCCAGCGGCTGCTCGCCTCATCTAGACCATCTCAGCATAAAGTGTCGGCCATTCTACCTGCCCCATGAGTTCACCTCAGTAATTGCCATGGCGGTCTACATCCCCCCCAAGTGGACACAGGTATGGCTTTGTCTGATCTCCATGATGTGCTGATTGCGCTCCAAAACAAACACCCGGACGCAGCACTTACTGTGGCAGGGGACTTTAATAAGGCCAACCTCAGACAAGTTATGCCTTTTACCAACACGTTACATGTCCAACAGACAGAGCAAATACACTGGACCATTGCTACACACCATACAAGCACGGCTACAAAGCTGTTTCACATCCAGCATTTGGGAAGTCTGACCACAACGCCATTTTCCTCATGCCGGAATATCAACAAAGCTTTCGTCGTAAAGCTCTGGTCAAGAGGGAGGTGCAACGCTGGTCAGCCCAATCAGAAGCCAAGCTGCAGAACATTACCTCATGGTTTGGTAACAGCCGTGTTCAGGATCGCAAAGAAATAGGGATGGCTCAGGATACATTTCACTGCGTGTTGTACACTGTATAACTATGTACATGACAAATAAAGAATCTTGAACGTATCTCCGCTAGGCAATATTATAAGGAAACACTCAAATTTCCATTGCTACACAGATGATACCCAGTTACATTTATCTTAAAACCAGATGAAACCAATCAATAACAAAGTTATGCTATTTGGGCCTAAATATCCCAAAGACGTTATCTAGTCAGATTGCTACCCTAGATGTTATAGCTCTGGCCTCAAGTGCTACTGTGAAGAATCATGGTGTTATATTTGACCAGGATATTTCCTTTACCTACTACATAAAATAAATATCTAGAACATCCTTCTTCCACCTTAGGAATATTACTAAAATTAGAAACATCCTGTTTCAAAGTGATGCTGAGAAACTAGTCCATGC